>JAECUM010014479.1:0-94517 GCA_016617855.1 Megalonaias nervosa
CCTAGATAGATACATAGGCATGCACAATCATATGCATGTATCTCTAGATAGATACACAGGCATTATTATGGCACACATCTATCAAACAGCAAATTCATCATTTACATATAACGGTTAAAAAAAAACAAAAGAAAAACAGGTTCTTTTCAGGGCTGTACCTGATGAAAAGATTTATGTATGTCAGAAGAAGGTTGAGTCACCATCGGTAGTGGGCCTGAGTTGCAGTTTATCAGTATATCAATTCAGTGTAGTACAATCCATCTGGTGTCTCTACTGCTGTACATTGCAAACAAACTGGTTTTTGCTGATTTTCTATCAACGGTATACAAAGCTTTTACTTCAGTTTTAATTTGTTCTATCTAAATGTTTTGTCTCCTTCAATTTCTCTTTTCTAAAATCCCCAACAATATTTCTGAAAGATGTATCCACAGAGAAAAATGGCTGAGTAATAACCAATCGAACCTGAAGTCATGCATGACATACCAGCAATACCAAAAGCATTTGGCAGCATTTCATTCAAATTATCCAAGAAAGATGAAATATTGTTGATACCCTGTTAAGTGTTGTTTCCTATATGAACTGAATACATGATAGTAATGATTTTTGGCTAATACATCCAAAATATTTTTCTCAAAATCTTCTGTTTACAGTGAAATGACAAAAAATTCTGATATATATTGTGTATTATATATTTAAAAGGTTTGGTTTAAATTACTGCCTGTAAACTTTTACAAAAGTAGTAACCATGTAAACAAACATACACATAACAATCAGATATGCTTGAACTAAAAATGCAAATTAAATTATATTTCTGAGCTTTCTCATCACCAACCGGCCTGCTGCATATGTATAAATAGATACATAGACATGCACAGGCATACACATTTATAGATAGATACATAGACATGCACAGGCATACATATGTATAGATTGATACATAGACATGCACAGGCATACACATGTATAGATTGATACATAGACATGCACAGGCATACACATGTATAGACTGATACATAGACATGCACAGGTATACATATGTATAGATATATACATAGACATGCACAGGTATACATATGTATAGATAAATACATAGACATGCACAGGCATACATATGTATAGATATATACATAGACATGCACAGGCATACATATGTATAGACAGATAGATAGACATGCACAGGCATACATATGTATAGATAGATAGATACACATGCAAAGGCATACATATGTACAGATAGATACATACACATGCACAGGCACACATATGTAAAGATAGATACATAGACATGCACAGGCACACGCATGTATAGATAGATACATAGAAATGCACAGGCACACATATGTATAGATAGATACATAGACATGCACAGGCACACACATGTATAGATAGAGACATAGACATGCACAGGCACACATATGTATAGATAGATACATAGACATGCACAGGCATACATAGATATACAGATATATACATAGACATGCACAGGCATACATATAGATATATATAGATATATACATAAACATACACAGGCATATATATATATACATAAATGTACAGATTGCAGACTCGAAACAATCGGTTTCTGAAGGATTATTTTGTTGCATGTCGCCGAGTTGAAGGTAATTAGGTAATACATGTATATCTTAATACTGTAACTCGTGTGAGATTTATTTTTCATTCAATCTTAATAAAGCACTTATCAATAATGATTATAGCCATTTCTATTTCTTTAAATGCCTAATCAGTCAGTCTAAATACCAGCAACCCAATCGGTGTTTATCATCTATTGTCTGATTGTTTACTTGAAAATTACAGAAGGCTGATAGCTAGTTATTGTTTGGAAAAGAAGTAAACAAATAAAAGTAAGTATTCTAATATCCTTTTCAAAAGTCAACTAGTCAGAGATAGTTTAAATGCATGTCCCCGACTTCAAGGTGACTAGATGATTATTATTAAGCAAATGGATAAGTCATCATTCTCAAATCATTTAGTTTAAGAAAAAAAAATATTCCATAAAATCTAGCTTTGATTACTGTACATATTGATATGATAGCATATCCAGTCGTAGAAACGTGAACTTGACAACGTGTCCAAAAGCAAATCAAATGAACCATTTCGAAGAAAAATATTTAATGTTTCAGTTCAACGTATTTTACCTACCCCACCCATTCGTTCTGTACTCTCTTTCTCAATTCTAGCTATTTCAAAGCCATAACATACTTATCTATGTATATGCACATGCAAATATCTGCATTATAACCCTTCCTTTTCTCGCGTACATATTTATCTTCATTTACTATTTAGTCACGTTTCTGATAACTTTAATTATGGGCATACGGTTTTAAGGCATAAACAAAGAAAAAGGGGGAAAAAAAAGATTAACTGTAAAACGAATGTAATGCAATTTACTTAACTTCCAGTTTTATTCTGCCTAATATTTAAACTTTAGTTGTGATATATTGCCATATAATGGGTCAAGCGCAGGTTTCCCAAAGGCAACTTCAGTTTCAATGAATTTGTCATGGGCAAAAATTTGTGTTGCTTTGGTGTCAACCTAAATTTTTAAAAATCTTATTTTTTATTTTTATAGATCAATTGACAATTGAGATATGTTTGATATTCTTAAGTTTTAATTGTGCACTGTCTAGACTTGGTGCATATTTTTGTTGTAATATATTTCTCATTTGACAACTTGATGGCAATATTTGATTGTGTCAATAAAAGAGGTCACGAAGTTACAAAACAGTGCCGGCGGTGTTCTTTTAGGCAAAATAACTTAAACTTATATTTTTAAGAGATTTGAATATTTAAGCGCATGTATATGTCTGTCTATAGTTTTAATTGCAGAGAAATTAGTTCTTGAGCTATTAAATAAATATCTTCTCATGTTTTTGCAGGACAGGCGCAATAAGAGAAAAATATATTCAGGTTCTCAGGTTGATGGTAGTATTTGATTGTGTGTAATTAGTCCTCACAATGACGTCCTCACAAAGATGGTAAAGTAAGAGTAGTCCTTATAATGTTTAAAGAAATATACGGCAAAAAGGAAGTGATACAGATGTGGCCTGGGCTCCAGTTAAGCTACTTTCAAATTTCTAACCTAAACTTTCATTTCTTCTTGTGGTCCTCGAATTGTAGTCATATGTCAAGGTCCTTACAATTGTATGAATACAAGTGTGTGTGTGTGTGTGTGTGTGTGTGTGTGTGTGTGTGTGTGTGTGTGTGTGTGTGTGTGTGCATAAAATTGAAAAGCCTAGGCAACCCTCTGAATCTCTAAAATTACGTTTCGCATTTAGGGATTCACCAGGGGGTTTATCTATGCACAAATTTGAAAACTGGAGCCTCCAAAAGTAAACAGTAGCGGTGATGTGAGCTCTCAATCTCATTGAAGGGTACCTCACACAAGGACATTCAGAAAGAATCTTAACCAGAAAGAAAAAAGCCTCATGCAAGGCCTCATAAAAGGACCCCATGGAACGGCAAATACTGGCAAATGAAGGGACCCCGTGGAACGGTAACCGCTCATCATTGCTACTGTTTATTTTTTGTCTTTTTATGCTGATTCGGATTGATTTTTATTTTTATATTTTTATTCAGATTCTGATTAAGATATTTTTATATTTTTATTCTGATTCAGATTTATTTTTATTTTTATATTTATTATGATTAAGATTTATTTTTATTTTGATTTTGATTCTGATTCAGACATTTATTATTTTTTTGTTTTTTTTTTTACTGTGATTCAGATTTATTTTTATTTTTATAGTTAAACTGATTCAGATTTATTTTTATTTTTATTCTCATTCTGATTCAGACATTTATTATTTTTCTTTTTGATTCTGACTCAGATTATGTTTATTTTTTATTCTCTATTTTTATTCAGATTCAGATTTATTTTTATTTTTGTTTTCTTATGATTCAGATTTATTTTTATTTTTTAATTTTTTATTCTGATTCAGATTCAGATTTATTTTTATATCTTTATTCTGATTCTGATTCAGAAATATTTTTATTTTAAACAAATATTTATTATATAATGAATTCCGGAAACATTAAGTAAATTATTTCTGAGATTAAAAATTTTTATGGTAAGGATATATAATTATCTTAACAATTGGATCCTGAAAAAATCACAAATGATTTTGAATCGCGACAGGAACGGAAATATGATGGGATATATACACTAGCATCTGAATATAGATTTATTAAATTACTTCAACAAGCCATGAAACAATCTCTGATTTATGTCGATGATGAGGATATTCGAAAATTTTTTGCACTCGCAAACGCTATTGAGAAAGTTAGATCAGAGTCATCACGCGAATACGAAACAAACATGATTGTAAGTTCACGCGTGCGATAGCTGTAAAAATTCATGTAAGATTGTGAACTCGGTGGCAAAGTCACTGACAAAGTCACCGACGATAGCATGAGGGATTATGAAATTGAAAGTTGTATTTGTTCTGACTCAGATTCAGATTTATTTTTTTGATTGCAACAAAAAGCAGCTACGAACGCACATACAAGCGTATTGCCAACACTTCATTCTTTAAATCAAGAACGTTTCAGTGTTGCTCAGTAACTCTTAAATGTATCCGTGACAACAGTGGATTATGACATCGTAGATAAACTGGATTAACGGGTACTGAAACAATTTAAAACCCAGACGGTAATTCAGGGGTAAATAAATATAAGATATATCCCTGTTGTGTCTGGCTGGATTTTTCGAGATCTACTTGATAACTGCCGTCGATTGCATCGCATGCAAGATTGACTGCGATCCTTCATGTGATCGCGACAACACCTAGTGAAATATGACGTCCTCCACAACGAATATTTATTCAGGAACAATTGTTTTTCAAGTCGAACGCCGGTGTTGATTTCTCGGCGGCATTGGAATGTTTAAGTTGATGTTCAGTAAGCGATAATTTATTTGGCCCTGCAACGCCGCTGATTTCAGAATAATTTTTGCCCCAGAAATTTGTAATCGTATATTCTTAAGTGAGACTGTGGCCAAAGTGGTAACAGCGTACAGACAAATGTTCGATCTGACTTCATGGATTCGAGTCGAAAAAACGCAGTAGACATATTGTCGGCGTTTGTGACAGATGCTATTATGTACTGGGGGGGGGGGAACCCGCGACGCATTTAAAGAAGACGAGATATACTTAAATGGGTAATTGTAAGCTTGTGAAAAGAACTAACCAGGTGCAACTTACCTGTTCCCCCACCTCAAAAGGGCGTTCATTTTAAAGTGCCCAGAGTTCACTTGTGGGTGGGGTGTGCGTGCTTGACTATAAATTAACAAAATAAAATTAAGCATGGACAGCTCTCTGAACATCTAAAATTTCGTTTCGCACTTAGCGGTTCACCAGCGGGTGTGTTCACGCACAATGGTAAAAGAAAAATGGAGAAAGAATAATCCTCTGAAACGATCCAACAATTGCAATGGAAATCACTTAAATCAAACCTACTTGGCTAAAACAGCAATCTTTTAGACCCATTTCGCAAAACGGGGCCTTGATGAGGGCCCTTGACCACAGAAAAAGCAACACATCCGCCACTTTATGACAAAGTTTATCCGAGACCCACGAAATAAAAGATTAAAGGCATAACCCCTCTGTGATCGAGGGGGTTGTCGACCCTGGTAACCTTCTTGACTCTCACCCAGTTAAAATGTGCTGAAAAATGAAACACCAAACAAAGAAAGCAAGGCGTACACAAACAAGAGAGATGTATTGGCCCTGGGTGGCTCACCTGAGTGTAAAAAGCAGAAATAGCAGATTGAGGCCTGATATTTTAGATGCCATTTTAGTTCAGTATAATCATTGAATCATGTTAAATCGGAGTAGTGTCCAGGACAAGATGATAGATTTGGAAATGAAGAAGCAGATTATGCGGATAAGGATGGTCTGAAATGTGTCTAGCAAGATTCTGATGTTTATTTTGTATCGAGAAACATATCCTCAACACATGGACAAGCACACTTTAAGGAAAAGAATTCAAACAAACATTCAGCCGAACGTACGTCCAATATACAATATTCATAAAATATAAAATCTTCGGTAGGGGGCTAATTCGATGGTGCTGTTCCTTTTAAGTTGAAAAGAAATTATCAGTGTATCACATCTTTAAAATGCAGTGTAATAGCGTGCTGTGGTCGCACTTAATTATTTGAGATACACTGCTGTGAGTAAAAAAGGGCTAATGGCAGATTGACTGCCACTGCTAAAATAAAAGTACTGATGCAGATATATTGGGTCTATTTTAAGGGGATAAGTATGTAAATGTAGTTACATATGATCACTGTTTAAGTGATATTTAAATTAGTGTAAATATAACAAACTAATATTTTCTGTAATGACTCTATGGTCTTAAATAAGTAACAGAAAAAAGCAAAAGGAACAATTTTTTTTTCTTCTAAAATTCAACAAATAATTTATTTCTCTAAAAAACAAAGAGAAAATGTAAAATAGACTTACGGTATTGAGAATTAGATACCAAATAATGATGGAATTACTAAAATAGGTCCTAATAAATAAAGTTCTGAGTAATCTCTAGTGCTAGTCCAAACAATTTCTAACACTGAAGGTGTTGATGTGCCTTTAGTAGACAGTAGTCTCTAATGTACTAATATATCAATGTCCTGAATTGTACTGATTTGCAAGCAGTGTTTTGTTGAATCACAGTAATATGATCCAAGGCTTCCTTGCTTGAATTCACTATAATTCCCAGTTAATGACTCTTTCTAAGAATATAATTTCGCCCTTCAACATCACTACAGGTATGCTATGTAAATATAGACCGACCGAACTTTGGCGAAACCTATGTCATCTCCTCAAGATGCGTCAATTATAATGTGTACATGATGTGATATATTTATTATTAAATCCACATAATGAGAAACATAATGTTTAAAATGTACTTAATGAGAAACATTAAAATATATGGCGTACATGTGAATAAGCAGAAATACCTCGTAAGTATAAAATGTACATACAAAGAGTGTGTGTGATTTGCATTTTTTAACGTAGCTTTAAATACTTTTCAGTCATATCGCTACGATGTCTACAATGTGGCAGTTTATATGATGTCTAGCACTGGAGCATCATGCCGCAGACACGCAGCATGATGTCCCACCCAGTTACATTTTCCGGACACCAGGCCATCCAGTCCTAACATTAACCTCTTAATGCTGAGCACCAAGCGAGGAGGTGTTAGTACCATTTTTATAATAAAAACATCACGTATGTGAAATTTGTACATAACAAAAAACATGAAGTAAGTGAAATTTGTGCATAATAAAAAATATCAAGTGAGTATCAAAATGTAGAAAATGTGAAACGTAAAGTAGAAAATCTACATAATGACCAACGTCAAGTAAGTATAAAATATTGATGAGAAAAATCACGTACATACAAACTACAATGTACCAAATCAACAATACCAAGGAAATATAAAATGTGATTAATAAGAAACGTCAAGTACGTATAAAATATGCATAAGAAACGTCAAGTATAAAATGTACATATTAAGGAACGTCAAGTATGTTTAAAATGTATATAATAAGAAATGTCAAGGAAGTATAAAATGTATATAATAAAAACAAAATGTATAAAATACACATAATAAGAAACGTAAAGTATATATAAAAAGTACGCAGTGAAAAACATCAACAATATAAATAACGAGAAAGATCAATATAAATTGTATAGAATGAGAATGTTGAATCAATGTTTACGAATAAAATCCATCTGATACAGTATGCATGAAACGTATCTAGGATACTTTTAGTTCTTCTGCTTTTTCCGCCAATTCACCGATACTGTCAGTAAAAAAAAGGATATAAAGACATTTCTTCTAAAATAATAAACCGACCAATGTTTGAATGTAAGATGGAATGTAAACATCGTCATGAAAACCAAAGTAACCCTTTTATAATCTTCACCAACCAATTAAATACAAATGATTTTGAGCAATTAGATATCTGTTATCAGACTTTGCCTTGCATATAATAAAAACAGAAGATAAAATAAACTGAAAACGTTTTGCATTTTACTTGACAAATGTTCTGGGCAAATGATTAATCTTGTACCTTTAAACTCTATATGAGAAATTTATGTACTCGATGTGTCTATCAAGCATATGAAGAAGACGTTCAAAAGAATGACATATGTCTAGTTTTTCTCTCTTTCCCTAAGCCCTAATGCATTTTATGTCAACATCTTAACCGATCCAATTTTCTCATCGCTGGCCCTATCTGCGCGCATATCTTGAAGGACCGGTTCACTATAGTCACCATCTTCAGTGTAATCGTGGTACTGGATATGTTCGTTACGCCTTCTGTTTTGACTGTGGTTGTGCCCATATTCTATTAAATGTATCAGTTGTCTGATCTGTCACATGTACCATACACGTAGTTTTCAAACAACGGTTGAGAAGGGTATTTGAGAAAAAGTGGGTTGTTTGAAGTCTGTGTCAATTAGCCAATATATTGATATACCGGAATTGACGTGGTTTGTTATTGTTAACGTACTACTTTCCACCCCTTGACTTCAATTAACCAGTTAACCAGATTGCGAATTTTTAGGCTATTGGAAGTCAGAACTTTCTGTCTTGTCCTCTGAAATTTCACTTTTCCGGAATAGACCGTGTTACATAAAACTGCCTGTCCTTCATTATTATTGATCTAGTTTATACTGATATTTATATTGTGTGTGTTTAAGCTGATTTTGTTTTATGTAAATTTATATGATTGCAGAAAACAAAATTAGTAGCAGAAAATTAGGAGAACTCTTTTTGGAAAAAAATGTCTGCAAACTCTTGAATTAAACTTGTTGCTCTGGCCTCTGGAATAAAGCCCTAATTCAGTTCATTATTTTTCTTTAAACATATCTTGAAACGAAGGAGAAAATGTTTATGGAAATGAAAACAATGGTGATGATGGGTATTTAAATATACTTTTTATTATTTCATCATAATCAATTGTGTTAATAAAATTTCACAAATATTCTTTTCTTGGTGTTCGTCGGCAAACTGTCAATGTTGAATTGGCGGGCCTTTAGTTGAAAAACAAGTTTACTTGGGGAGTTTCATCGACCTCAGTCTGTATCTACCTGTATGTTGTGTTGTTTTAACTTCTCGCTTGGTCCGATGCTATTGTCAGACTATTTGAAGAACTGATCACCTGATACAAGTGAAAGAACACAGCTAGGCTGTTGAGACTCGAAAATAGACTCGAGATTGTTTTGCATTATTATATTGTTGCAGGCATAACAAGCATGCTTGGAACAAAAGCTAGTAAGTTTATGTTATTGGTTATTATAGCCAACTTCAAATTATGTATGTTTCTGTAACAGTGCCACATTGTTCTGAAAACTATATCCATAGGTTTTCTACGCATTTTGCCTTTTATCTTGAGATGGTGGTTCTTTTAAAGTTTGATAATTAACATGGAATCATCGAATTTGAGAAACAATAGCTATGCGTGAAACAATTTTTAAGATTGTTATCAGCCACAGTCTGGTTGTACCGATAAGCCTGCAAATGAATATCTGCGAAAACCATATGATTTGAGTGGGGATAGAATGGTCGGTTTCCATCTGTCGAATGACTATATTCCTAACATACTATATTCGCAGATTGGCTTCACCTGTGTGTGCCCTTGGAAAAGGCACTTAGCTCCCACTTACTTGGCACAATATAACCAAGTATTGGTTAACTGTTTAGTAAGTATCGATCCGATAATTCCAACTGCTGAAATAATGCCAATGTTCTGTTATGAGTCTCTTGCAATGACGAGAGTGGCAAAATGAAACGCATAACTGTTATATATTTGAATGTCATGTAACGTGTTCTAAAGATTTTGATATTTTGCACAATATTTATCACTATACAAACAAATGTTACAGTTGAGGTTAACAGCTATAACTTAATGTCTTTAGTGTGTTTCATCCTTTCTGAGAACGAGTCAGTAGAGTAAAATTACAGGCTAAACCTTATTTCATGCATGAAACCCCAATCTTGAGAAACAGTTCAGCATTGGGAAGGATTTCCTATTATCATTTTCATCAACACGTAATATGTGGAAATGACGTTGTGTGTGTGTGTGTGTGTGTGTGTCTGTTTGTGTGTGTGTGTGTGTTTGTGAAATTTGATTTAATCTGCTTTCAAAGTTAAAACCAATGACGAATGTAAAATGTACAACAACTGTGAAACATGCAGCAATTTGTTATCCTTTGGAACAGAGATGTTTGATACTGAGAGATCCGCAAATGACAGTCTTTATCTTTAGTCTGATCATACGATTTAATGTTACTATTCACTGATATCTCTTGGATGTTTCATCGATCTTTTCTTTGAAAGTGTTTTGGAAAATTATTTTATTAAGCAAAAATGAATGCAAGGCTCGGGTGCGACATCGACAGTCATATTAATGAAGTCACACGTGGTAACATTTCAAAACTAAACAATTGTATTGTAGGATGCACAACATTTGGGAACGTTGACGCTAGTTATAGTGCAGTGGCTATGATAAAAACATGGCCTTGACATTTTATCTTTGAAATAGCTTGATTACCCTTTCCTTTGCAACTATTAGATACATACCTGTTCTACTGCCTAATGCAGTTCTTCATATTCTAGTAAATATAGTTGAGAAGATTTATTTATTTATATTATACAATTTGAAATTAGAAAGTGCTCATTTACATTTGGGCTAAGACACTATTTTTGGATTTTTGTGAATTGATTTAAAGTCATTTTAGATTTCATCATTGATATATCTGTACATAAAAGACTTCTACTAGGTTACAATAGTCAAGACAACTGGCATATCAGGATATTGAAGACTATTGGAAACCATTTTATATAATTGGAATTAGCGATGCTTCTTCGTGAGAAGTAAATTATAAAAGTTCGAGGGGAGAGAGAGAGAGAGAGAGAGAGAGAGAGAGAGAGAGAGAGAGAGAGAGAGAGAGAGAGAGAGAGAGATATTTTTTGAATATTTTATACTCTTGATCTACCTATATGATTTTGTATATTTTGCTGAGTCTTTGAATGGTTGTAGCAAATAATATAAGCTTTCCACGTCAGAGGTCAAAGCGAATAGGAGGAAGGGGATAACAGATGAGGTAAAGTAAGAAGCAAGCTCAAATGCGAACATCTGTGACTGCAGTTGATAAATATATTCATTTGGGGTTTCCATTTTATAGATGTAGTTGTTTCCTTAACGCTGGAAAATGTGATGCAGAGACTGCCAAATGAGTAAGTGTCTTAATGTATGTGGGAGTGAAGAATTACAGTTTCCTTCCTAATTTATATCTTACCCATTGAGATGAAACTATTATCCTCATTCTATTATAAGCTTAATAGATATGGTCGGGATACTGCTGTGACAATAATATAAATATATAATGATATGTTGCCACGCCAGGTTTCTCCCATTCACGTGACACGTCCCCACCATATCTTAACCCACTCCGCAGTAAAAGCCATTAACCATTGAGTCGAGGATTATTGCTGTTCGATAGCATGCAACAAAACATTTCAAGTGACCTCAGATCTCGTGAAACGCAACATTAATGTCCGTCTGTCCAGTGTAAAAGGTCAGATCCAAACGGTCATAATGCTTCTGAATCGGAGGTTTCCTTGCTTTTATTACAACTTATTAGTTTGTAAAACGAGGTACTCTATGCATAAAATGTGTGAAACATACGTGGATTTTCTATTCAAAAGTGTTGTAAGAGATGATAAAATGGTAACCATGTACCCTAAACCTTGTAGTTGAAGGATCAAATGATTGAGTCCCTAGATGCAATACTATTTGCCACGTATATTTAAGGCAATGGTTAAGAAAAGGAAACCACATTTTCTCCCACTGTGAAGTTTTTATATTGTTACTTTGATTTATGGATCATATCCCATTTCATCAATAGCCGTCTAATACTATTCTCATTATATTGTTTCGTAAGTTCTACTACTCTCGAATCAGTTTTCCTTTGTTGTCAACAATGTTTAAGCTTTTCAAATGCAGGCCAAACCAGTAATTATACACATATTATATGGATATTGACAATAACAATTTTAAAATACAACTTTCCTCATGCGCTCCAAATTCGTTGCTACTCATATATCTGAATAACACGTGACACATAACACACTAAAATTAACATTGATCTCGCTGTACAACCCGGACCACAATAGCTCTTTGTAGCATGGTGACAATGCATGACTGCCTATGGAAAAGAAGACATTCATCGGAATAATAACCTAGACCAAACCTTTACACAGAGCAGATAAAACAGGAAGGTGACGTTCGATTTCTTTCACCGCTTCTATTTTACATTGGCATTTCTTCTATCAATCAGTCAATTTTTTGTGGTTTTATCGGCACGTTTACGGCATTATTGTCAATATTATGCTGAGGATATGCGAGATAATTGCCTATCCAAGGACACTAAAAAAATCATTATTGTTGTTGCCATATTGAGAAATTTGATATACGCTTTAAGTCTTTTGTAAGTGAAGTGAAAACAATAGAATATTTGAAAGCGGAAAAGAACAAAATCGTTACATAAAGGCGTCATACAGACAAACTAGAATGGAGACGGAACATGTGCAAGGCTATTGTGATGTGACGTAGTATAAAAAATATTTATGTGAAGAAGTACTACTTAGTTATAATTTTTAATAAATCAGCTAGCAGCTAAATACTTTCTAACAACCCATAAGGCTCATTCTTGATGTTCAAGGCATTCAGATGAGCTACGTATTCAATTATCTACGCTGTTTGCTATTTTATTGAATAAATGGCACGCTCGTCATTATTGAATAAGTAAAATCTCATGTTTTTGCTCATTTCAAAAGAATGAAATTCATGAAACTATGTCTTGCTATCTTGCGACCACATATATGTTCGCCTTTCAATTTACTGATTACAATGATATTTCAGACACTACTTCATAAACTGTCGATATAAATAGTGATTGTAATAAATTGAACGGTAACAGAACATGTTCTGAACAGCAAAGGCAATAAAGAAATCATGAAATAGCAAAGTTGGATGTTAGAGGTTAACACGGATAGAAGAAAGATCGGAATATTTTGAATGGAAACTCAAAGGTGAATTTGATCAAACATCTTTGAAAATAGTTGACCCTTATATCTATTTGGGTATTTATTTGTCTAAATCTAGAAGTTTCCAGAATGCTGGGAAACGTAATGCAGAAACCGCCAACAGAGCAAGGAGAGTAATATTTGTGAGAGTTTATAGTTAAATTTTCCTCGCAATTTATTTCGTAACAATTTATATGAAAATATTATAACGAGTGTATTTAATTCAATGTATCTTGCCATGCTAGGCTTCTCCCTTCACGTGACGCTCTCCACCTATTATGCCGTCAATTGCATTGACAAATGATCTGAAGAATATTGCTTTTCGATAAGTAAACATTCGAGATTAAATATGACTTAAAGTGTTATTATGACGCAGCATTGATTGTATTCCATTTCAACCATAACCATATACATTCTGCTCTTTATTTGTAGTTTCGTACGTTTTGCTATTCCTGAAGTAGTTTCCGTTGCTGTGAACACTGTTTAGGATATTGGAATACCGACCAAACCTGTAATTATACACGTATTATTTGGACATAAATAATGGAAATTTCGAAATACAACCTTTCCAAATTTCCACCGAGTCGTTGCCATGTACATGTCTGAGTTAAATTTTGTGTTCCATATTAGAAAAGAAAAAAAAACTTTTAACGAGATGACAGACATTGCAAAATACATTGACCAGGGGTTATTCTGTTCCATAGGTATAAATCTAAAACGTATAACAAAATGACCACCTCAGGGTCAAAATTCCATGGATGGATTTTATAACTTTTGGGTGGTTATTCTATATAAATTAATGACCGGGGGTAATTTTTCCCGATATAATTTAGACCCTCCGGTCATTATTTTCTATGGGATTGATTTGCTTCGTTACACCTTTATATATTATCTGACTCACTCATCCTTATACATCGCAAATTTGAAGATCCGGGACATTTCAATACCAGCCAAACGACAGAGGCAAACGAAGGTCAATTTATTCAGGTAATTTACACAATATGTTGATACATGGTGCGATGAGTTCGATACGTTAATTGTTTAAACTTATATTTATTTGCAAATCCAGTTATACTAAGGTGCAAGAAACTCTAGTCAGTATATATATTAATTAATTTATTTCAATCAATACTGAACATACAATACATTTACAGGTAGGATAAGCATATGCATGTAAAGTACGTGCACTGATCACGGTATGATACAACACAACATTAAATTGTTCATGACTCAATTATCCTTTAATTATCCTGAAAAATCGATAATCTGGACATATTCACTATGAACGAAGGCGTCGTTATATATATATGCAACAACCCCATGAAATGACGTACTTATATAAACCTTCTCAAAAATTAAATATGTGTTTCATATTTTGACTTTGTATTGGAGGAAAGTGTTAAAATCATGGCAAAGTCACGTGAAGAGAATTAATTGAACCCTTTGGTTAAGTGCTGGTGACAAGGTCCTCACTCTCGGATATGTCTCTTTCCCTTCAACATCAGTAGAGTTATGATATATAAAAATATACCGACACAGCTGTCAACTTTAACGAAACCTATGTGATATCCTCCTAAAATGTCCGTTATAAAGTGTACATAATATGATACATTTAGTATTAAATATACATAATGAGAGACAAAAAGTTGAAAAAGAACATACCAAGAAACAATATGTAAGTTAAGAAAGCATATAATGAGAGGAAATACAAAGAATACAATGGACTGAATGAGAAACATCCAAAAGTAGTTGATGTACATATACATAAGGAAAAACATATGTTAAGTATAAAATGTACGTAAAAAGAAACATCATCTACGTGAAATTTGTACATGAGTATAAAAAGTAGACAGTGAGAAACGTGAAGTTGAAAATGTAGACAATGACTAACGTCAATTAATCGGTCATTTGTGGATCTCTCTGTATCAAACATCTCAGTTCAAATATATAAATAATTGCTGTATCTTTAAGAGTTGTTGCACATTTTACATTCGGCATTGGTTTTAACTTTGAAAGCAGATTAAATCAAATAATCAAAGTTCCCACACCACACCTGCACACACAGATGTATGCATACATAAAAGTAAGCCGTTCTTTTGGTGCTAAATTGACTTTTGGGCTAAAACGCTACTTTGGGATCATTTTGAATTCATTTGAAAACAATTTAAACTTCATCATTGATATGTCAGAACATTCAGTGATTCTTGTAGTTGGAATATGCAAGACTAATGACATATTAGGACATTCAAGATTAGTGAAAAATAATCACGACATTCTACGTTCTTGCTCATTGTAATGAGACCTTAAGGGTCGTTTGCGATTTTATTTACCATCAAGTCAGTGTGTTATGAACATTCACTTCCAAGGTTATGAAAATAAATTGTTTATTGCATTTTACAAAACTTTTTGGTTTCATTTCATTCATTTAAATTTCATAAGACGTAGAGTCGTAACAGAAATTGGGGGCTTGTCCGGGGATCTGAATTTCTTTAAAGCGTTTAAGAGAAATTCAAATTTGATTTGAAGTATAAATTGACATTATTTCGGATTTTTATTGTTTCTGATAAAGATTAATTAGCTGCACACATTATGTAATTCAAAAGTGAAATCATCAAATATTCACATTCTTTGAAATAGAGAGCTTTATTTTAAATCCTACCCAAAGTGAGAAGGACAACGAAACAGAAATCGTTTCTTGAGCCTGCATTATGACCTGTCTGAAGCAAAATAATTTTAACAACGCAAGAGACAAAGAATGTTTCGTTTTAGTATTTAGTGGAAATTAAGATTGTGGATAATAGTGCATTGTGCTGGATTAGTAAGTCTGTATCTGGTGTTGATATTAAATTAGAGGAATACCAGTTAAAAACAGATGGAATTGGAATTACAAATTCTTCTTCTTTAGAAAGAAATTATGGAAATTCAGAGAGAGAGAGAGAGAGAGAGAGAGAGAGAGAGAGAGAGAGAGAGAGAGAGAGAGAGAGAGAGAGAGAGAGAGAGAGAGAGAGAGAGAGAATGATGTACAAATGCAGTCAGTGTGCAAGGAAAGGCAAATGGAGAACGAGATAAAAGATAGGGAAATTCAACTTTAGAGACACAAATATGAGAATGAAAGGGACATGCGGAGAGAGAGAGAGAGAGAGAGAGAGAGAGAGAGAGAGAGAGAGAGAGAAGTGAATGGGAAATTCTATATAACTTAAATAGATTAGAACTGGCAGACGGAAGGAAACATTTGCGATGTATATTAAAGGTATATGTTAAGAAAAGGAAATCATATTTACCCCACTGTGAAGTATTTATCTTGTTACTTTCATCTATTGATAATATCCCAATCATCAGTAACTGTCATTGTTTACCTTGCTTCGTAAGTTTTTCGTCTCTTGAATAAGTTCCCTTTAATGTCGATAATGTTTAAGCTTTTCAAATGCAGACCAAACCAGAAATTATGCTTGTATTACTTGGATATTAACAATGGAAATTGTAAAAAGACAACATTCCACATGTGCACCGAATTGTCTCAATAGTACATAACAAGACACTCTAAAAATAAACTTGCCATCGCTGTAAACCTCGGACAATAATGTGTCTTTGTACCATGGTGTCGATGCATGACTACATGGGGAAAAAAAGAAATTCATCTGAACGATAACCTAGAATGACCTTTATCCAGAGATGACAAACATGTAGGTAATGGTCGATTTCTGTTCTCCAGTTGTTTCTTTGCTACGACATTCCTTACCGCTCCGGTGGCCTAGTGGTTAGAGCGTGCGCCTGTGATGCGGGAGGTCGTGAGTTCGATCTCTGGCCGAGTCATACCTAAGACTTACAAAAATGGTACTAACAGCTGCCTCGCATGGCACTCAGCATTAACATGTTAGTGTTAGGACTGGACGGCCTGGTGTCAGGATAACGATGCTTTGTTGGAGTCAGAGGAGAAACACGGTTATGTGTAGCGTGTGGAGGTAAAAGATACAGAGAGTTGAAACGATATTACGATAAGAAGTCGTCAGGTGAATCTCCGTTAAAAACCGCTGAAGACTATCTGGCCAGATTTTAAGATTATCATTTAGACAAATAATAATATATATATACAAAATGAAACACGACGTGTTTTACAAACATCCCATCATTAAAAATTATGAAGCTTCTCGTGATGGTGTAATCAGACACTGTCAAAAGTAAAAACCAGTCGGTGTTGTTAGTATTGCTGGGTATTTCAGATTTACTGTTGGAAAAAATCCATATCTATCTCATAGATTCGTATTTGAATGTTTTCATGGGGTCATCGAAGACGGGCTTGTAATCGATCACATCAATTCAGACCCGAAAGATAATTCTTAAGAAAATTTACGAATTGTCACACAGAGTCAGAATTGTAAGATAGGAAATACTGGTATTTCTCCTAAGACTCCGAGGTCGGTTATATCCATAAATACAGATACAGGTGAAGAAATTATATTCCAATCCATGAATGCGGCTGCCAAATATTTTGATATTTGTATACCTTCAGTACGTTTTGTTGCAAATAATATATATAAATCAGCAGTTTCAAAAAAATCTCAACAAAAGATCACATTCCGATATATACAGTGAAGAGAGATAAATCCGTCATCGCTGATAGAGCAATCAAATAGTTGTCTCTCTTTTTTTTTTTGTTATTGCTTATACATATTCAGTGATAAAAATCCGTTCATTACTGATAGAGTAATTGAGCAGCTATGGTACTACAGTCGAATCGTAATACTTAAATATCTCTCCAGTCCAAAAATCTCAACGTTGTGGAAGTATTAATTGCAGAAAATATATCCTCAAACAGAACATAAAAACCTCAGCTGTGATATTATATTGTACACATATAGATCGCAGCAGACGACACTAACCTAAATGAATCCACGCAGTTCTGTAGCAGGCGGAATATACCAGAATAATATCGATCCATGCATTCATTGCTAGATAGTTCTGCCTTGACTGCATGAAGAAGCTTGAAAATACAGTATTTTAACAAAACAGAAACTGCAGAAATATATAAAATTGCAGAATTTATTCAGATTCAGAATATTATTTCGGTGTCCGTGACATTGTTCCTGGTTTCACAGTCACTGGTGAAACAGTGTGAATATTTATATACTTAACTTTAACTGTAATTCATAACAGCTCCGATAGTCGTGTGGTTAAGGCGTTTGCGTGCGGATCCCCTAGTGTAGACTCTCTGCGTGTTCGAGTCTCCAAAAATGCTAAAGATATATTATCTTACATTCGGCGACAGATGCTTTTATAATTGAGGGCGCAAGCAAGCCCCATGAGATTTCATGTACCCTCACCACATCGAACAACGTGGTGGGTGCAGTTTTGCACTTAACCCGGGGTTTGATTTGGGGGGTTACATGAAATCGATATGCGCTTGCGTCCCTAAAATAAACAGCAGGGTGATGTGAACTCGCGACCCTTGACAACGTCAAGGTGACCTCACTGAAGGGTACCCATATAGGGGCATTCAGAAAGAATGTCCGCCGGACCAAAAAGTCTCAATAAGGTGCCTGTGGACCATAAGACAGGTCTTAACCATGAAGAGTGCCCCGTGGGCTTAAGGCCCCAACAAGGGACTCTTAGGATCTTATTGGTAAAGGCTTTACCGCAGAAGGGACCCAGTGGAATGGTAGACTGAGCGTCATCGCTGCTGTTTATTTTTGAATTTATAAAATATACATTTTTATTTTTATTTTTATTCAGAAATAATTTATAATATAAAAAATAATGAATCTCGAAAACATCACATCAATTATTTCTGCTATTAAGACATTACAAAACAGCGGCGTGAAAATAACTGACCAACTTGATCCTGAAAAAATAATGAGCGATTTTGAATCATTACAATTTCGGAGGTCAGAAAATAGATACACCTTACCCTCCGATTATCGATTTATAAAGATAATCCAACAGGCGATGTTACGATCGCTGGCGGCAATCACGGATGCGCAGGTGAAATTATTTGTGCCGTTATCACGGGCCATCGAGCGGGTTAGGTTAGAATTATCTTACGAATACGAAACGAAAAGACTCGTACACGCTCGTACAAAACAGCTGACAGATATCATGGCGATGACGGAGTTGATAAACGAAGATGCGGAAGAATTACTGGCTAAAGATAAAGACGGTGACTTCGTCACTGAGTGTGACTGTAGTGACTGCGTCACTAGTGACTGCGTCACCAGTGACAACGACGACGAAGCTAGAATACCCACTTGTAAAGTTGTCCCAGCTGATTTTAAACCGTAAAAAAATAATTGTTCTATCATTGTTTGCGGAAAGTGTACAATTTTATTTATTTATTAATGAAATGTACACTTTCCACATCGATCATGCAAACCTCAGATCAATGAAATAACCGTTGTATCATCGTTGTGGAAATTATACATTTTCTATGTAATTATTAATGATATGCATAATTTCCACAATCATCATACAAACCCCAGATCAATGAAATAACCGTTGTATCACGACCCATTGTCTCATGAAACAAAAAAAATTATTTTATCCTTGACGTTCTCTTTGACATTTTTTTTTGCTTGGTGTTTTCTACGATGACATTGATGACGAAGTCATTACGAACGTAAGATCTACGATCTTACATACAGGTTTACATTCAGCGACTCCGACCTAAGATCAAGCAAGTGGCCATTTTGGTCAGTAAGTTTGAAATTTATCCGTGATAAGAGACGACTGTGACATCGCAGATAAACAACATTGATTGGTTCTGACACAATCAAATAACCTGGAGGGACTTGAGGGGTAAATGAGTAGAGAATGTAATCTTGTTGGGCCTGATTGGATTTATCAGTGTCCACGTGATAACTGCCGTCGACGGCATCACATACTAGATTGACAGCGATCGTTGATGTGATGTTGACTATGCCCGGGGCGACATGACGACTACCACCATATGGGTCACTATTGTATCTAAGAATACTTGCTAGTGGGGCTACTTTTCTCCATGATTCGAGGATTCTAGGAAAGTAATTGTCGATAATGTGATTAAGTTTCTTTTTTAACTCAGTTATATCAAAATCTGGTATTACAAATGTTTCAAGTTGTTCTCGTGTTATTTTGTAATAATCAAAAAATGGTTGTATAAATTTCCTTGGAAGATTATGTTCATAGTCAAGGATGAATTTTACAATAAAAATTTTATTGATGTAATACATGTCTGATCGTATCTGATTTAAATCTGTTATGGTTTTAATGATTTGTTGTTTTGTATCATCGTTGTAAAATTGCGACAACGACAAAAATAGATTTTCTAAATCAGTAATTTTACGATTATAATCAACGTTGATAGCTGCAGAAATATTTTTAATTGGTTCATCATAAAAATAATACTCTTTAAGATATGTATCATTTTCTTTTTTTGGTTTGAAAAATTGATAAAGCGTTTCATGTATTTTTTCATAAGCAAAATCATCGATTAAAGGATATTTTGTTCCGTCGGTGTCTGAAGTAAACGCTTCAGTTATTCTAACATGATCGGTAAGATATTTTGGAATTACTGTGTATTTTAACTCGGCTGTGGGAAACTCATCTCGGCGTGGTTCTGGTGGACCTTTATATGGAGGCGCAACATCAGGCCAACCCAGCACTGACTTCACCGACGACTGATATATGTCAACGGCGTAATCCGGTGATAATATTTCAACAGCCGATGACAGCGTTGGCTCGTGGACGGTAATAGCAATCTTTGATTCTTTTCCTGTGATGGATTTAATTCTGCGTTGGAATTCTTCATTGATTTGTTCTATTTGATAACTTCCCGTTGGTACACTGACTACTTGCCAATCAGGAATCCCATCGGGTTTGTTTTTATTTGCAAATACTAATGAATTAATCGGTTGTAGTCCACCAAACGATGTCGACCTAATGTTGGGCCAACTATAATAAACTCGTAATAGCGCTAGACCTATCTCGGAAGCTGGTATTGCGGTTGGAAAATTAATACTGAATTCAGGCTAAGTTGAACTCGCTGATATCATTGTGGTTCTTACCGGAGCAGTATTAGTGACGATCTGTTGTAGTAATTCCCTTGACTCGGCCATTATTACAGTATTATTGTTTTAAATCCTGTTCAGAAATTTTTCATTAACGACGACGGTGACTGTGTCGTTAACGTTGAATACTTCATTGTATATCTTTATTGCGATACTGAATTCTTCATCGGATATTATTCCATCATTAAGTGACGAAGAAATCAACGATGATAATTTAGAGCATGCGGTCGTTGCTTTGTGTAATTTCATCGTATACTCGTTTAATTTTTCATTCGTGCACGTATTTATCTTTTTCGCGAAAATATTAAATATTTCAGCGATCGACGTTGACGATGAAACAATGATTGTTACAACGATCGGCGCCGTCATCGTCGCTAGCGATGCTAATACTACGCCGGTTCCAGCAAGTAGCGTATAAACCGAATAAACCATGATATCAACGACGGTTGCAAGTCTACGATATTTCTTTATTTTCGCTGTATAATTATCGATGACGGTTTTTAATTTATTCTGCCATGTTCTTACTTGATCGTATCTGTATCGCTGAACGTCTATCATTATACTTCAGTTGTTGTCTAAGACAGTGATAAATTCCAGACACCACCAGCAACGTCTCGGGGGTATTTCCGTTGATATCAACGTAAATATTTCTTTGGTGTCCTTGGTTAGCATCACCAGTAGAGGATTATGATATACATTAGGCAATGATGAAGTGGCCACAGTAATTTCCAAACCACACATGGACAGCCTGTATAACCCAGTTACTTCTGCGGTATATTCGAGAGTGTTATTGCGAAGTGTCCACGTTGATACCCCAGACGCCACCGTGTACGTGATGTTGCTAATTTGTTTGTGTGGAATTTTAATCAGACTCATTTTTTCATTGATATTAGGAATTCCACTAACAATATCCTTGAGTTTTGTATCAATGTCGGTGAGTTTAATATCAACGGTTGGTGGAGTTCCAAAGAATTCTTCTGCGGTTTTATTAAGTTTTTGAAAATTTCTACGAGTATTATTAAACGCACCTACATGAACGTCATACTCGGCTCGAAGTGTGTTTACTTTATCATTGATCGTGGTATCGCTATCATCCACATATTTCTTCGTTGCGGCATCTTCGTCGCCGCCTGGTGATCGTAGAGCAACAGTTTTATCCGAATTCATGTTAATTTCGCCGGTCATAATACCCCCGGTGGATTTTAAGCGATCAGAAACACTTTTTCGAATTTCATCTCGAATTCCCGCAATAGATGTAGATGAATCTCTAATCGTTCCGATGTTAGTAAACGTTGCAATGTTACCTTCGTTGATCCAAGAACTCTACGAAGAATTTCAGTCCATTTGAGATTACTCGTTTTGAAAACACCAATTTGACCCTGAAATACAACAACCTCGTTGGCGTCTACGGATGTTAAATTCGTCAACGATGCAAAGTCATCCTTGGTAAAATAATCTGATAAATCTACGTTGAGTTGTTTTTTACCAGGTGCCGTAGCATGTCTTCCGTAGATATCTACCATTATATGATTAGCGATTATTTAATGTATATTCATGTACAACTTTATGAGGTGGTTTCGTTGATCTTGAATACAGCATCAAGTACTGCTAGTGCTTCAAGGCCACATATTGGTGGATCCGTTAATGTTTGTGTTGGTAGCGTTGAATACCAGATTGGAATATTTTGAAATCTGCCGATGTATTTTAAAAATTCTTTTGGTGGCGCCAACCCATACGAATCAAAATAAATAATTCCACGTGGATCAATGGCGTATGCGACCCAATGAGTGCCAGGCCTCGTTGATGAATCAAGATTAATAATACCTGTTTCTGACAGTGCCGGATTTTTCGGTAATTGATCACGCATAAAAACACCTCTAAAATGTTTTATATTTAACTGATTAGCGGCGTTGATAAGATCAAAATTCGATAGTGGAACTATCGTTGAGTCCATTGAGTCCCTGGAATTCTTAATCCGCGTCCCCAAACGTTGTTTGGTCGAGACCCTGGAAGCCTCAGACCGCGTCCGACTCGTCGTCGTCGACTTTTTTTAAATCCTTTTCCTGTTGCTTTCTTTAATGCCATTCCAGCAGCTGTCCCAACTGCACCTAACGCAGCAGCATTTGCAACAGCTGGAGCGGCTGCCGCTATCAACGCTGGAATAGCTGCGAGAAGCGGAAATATTCCTCCGGTTTTAATAGCATCTTTCATAGCACCCACGGAAAGATTTAATCGTATTCCTTTATTGGCGTGTTTAGCTTCGTTAAATCTCTTAAATTGACGCTCGGTCAGCGACAATTTATTTGCACCGGACATTTGATCGTGTTTTAATGTTACTTTTGTTCCACATCGTGATGCTAACGGTGATTGTAATCGTTTAATCTGACCCGGGGTTAGACTGACACTAACATGATGATATGACATTTATGATATATATACTGATTTAAATCAGCGTTTGCATGTTCGGAAAACATCTACATGTTTTCGACGGGAGCATCAACGACTCTCATGCGGCCACCAACACCTTCAAGTATCATTGTTTTATCGGATAATATAACGGCGATTGCTCTGTAATTAGGAAAATCTACGATATTTCTGTCAACGCGAGCTCGAAAATGTATGTCAACGACAGACTGTCTGGTCAAATCTAAATGTTCGAGCGAATAATAATAGATCGGATATAATGTTGTAAAATCCAGCTGTGATATTTGCAAACCAGTATCAACATTTTGATCACGCCCCATAAATGACATCAATCGATGATATGCACGCGCTACATGATTTTGATCAAAATTCAACAATACATCCTCGGATGGTTCTTGATGTCCGTTTATCCTCAATGAAACCTCGGAAACACCGAATTTGTCAAATATCATAGCGCTACGTGCTTGATTATTTACTCGTGTATTATCCTGAATCGCACTGAATATATGTCGTGGTGCAGAAATACCGTGCAGAGAAGCTATTTGCCATGTAAATACACCATTAACTGCGCTTTGAGTAACATCCGTGGTCGTAGTCAACCACGACAACGTCGATTTGCCGCCGCTACTCATAAAAGAAAGTAAACGACCTTCTTCAGATATTGTTGGAGTCATTACTGGCATCCACAATGAAAGTTTTGTTAATGCTACTTTACCATGAAGTGCCGCAGTTGCACCTGCGTCAGCTCCTTCAACGTGCCATAATGCACCATTGTCTGTGGCTTTTCTTACAAGTACAACTGTGTGCTTGGCTCCAAAAATAACTTTTCTAACATTTCTGCAGAATCCAAAAATGTGCGACAGTGGAATTGCACATGAAAACATTCTGTTCTTGAGCATATTTTTACGTGTAGAAAATCCTAAGTTGAAATTTAAGTTCATTGATATTACTGCGGGGGTTTCTGCGGTTCCTGTGGCATTTCTTACGTTGCCGATGGTTACATTTTTGTGACTTGGATGATCAGAAGTGTCCTTGGAAAACATCATAGATGGACCAGCTGATCTTGAAAAATCGTCACTGTATCGCGCAAGACCAAGTATTGTCGTAGCAACGTCGACATCTTTTTGAATTGATTCAATATTTCTTCCATCGATCATGTATGTGGCACTGTCAAACAGCGCCATGATACCATTGTTGACAAAACCAAAACCAACATCGTTATTGTATTCAGTATTATCCGCTTTAAAAATTTTACCTTCGACCTCGATAAATGCCTCCGCGGGCAAGAAATACCTACTCGTATCTTGAACTTGAAGTTCAATTCGTCCACGCTGATCTGGATTTCGAGCGTCATAAGAATAATATTGATAATCACGCACAGACTTATCCTTGAGAACCGGTGCGTCCATGTCAAATGCGGGATGGATACACGTTTAAACATTTCTATGTTATTGATCATCGTCTAATACGAAGACCACTGCGGTGAAGTCCACTTCCCTCTATCAAACTTGCTGCTAGATTTTTTTCCCCTCTTCGGCTAACTCTGCTAGTTTATGATTTGTGGCTTGATTTATTACTTTACTAACACTTGCAGGCATCACTTCAGTGCTGGCTAATTTTACAGGTTGAGGTTTTCGTCGTATTAATCGTGCTAGTCAATCCTTGATGGCAGAAAATACTTTACTAGTAACGTCACCAACAGTACTAATACCTTTTTCACGAATAACATCAGTAGCTTTCATGCCTAACTGCTTTATAATCGGTATTGCTTTTGGGGCAATTCTCGAAAATAAACCCTTAACAACATTACCGAATCCATCCCCGTAAAATGTCTCGCATACAGGTAATCTTGAATTTACCACCCTGACCATGATTGGTCTGCGTTGATTAACGTGTATGATCATCTATTATAATTAATTATTTAACTGCTTAATAAGTGACTTAGTCGGGCGACCTTGGTACGCTAGTGCTAGTCAGTGATTTAATCACTGTAATAATCATCGGTAATTTCATTAATGAGAGCCCTATACTCGTTAATGTCCATAACGCCGCCAATAAATAATCGTTGACAAATAGATGTGATTTCGTTAATAATTTCAGGAGAATTATTACCAGCTCGTTTTCCACCAACAAGAACTTCTAATCTATCTACGTCAGCTACGACGCTGTCGGGGCAAGTGATTCTACTGCCAGTTTTCTTACCAAACGGTGAAAAAATAAGATGTAACACTACCAAGTAAACCTCGAGATTGTTCTGGTTCGCTAGGTAGAGTTAGTTCACGAGGTGGAGTTAATTCTTTAGATTTTTTTTCCTCAGAAAATTTCATTTGTCTTATTACATTTTCTTTAAACTCATCATAATCACCGAGGTCATCTACGGCTTCGATATTTCTAGAAACGAGATATATAACCGTAATCCAACTATCAAGTCCAAATCCTTCAACATACTTAGGTTTTAAATATTTATTTTGGGATTCATATTTTGCTGCAATAATTTCTGTATATTTTGGATCTTGGAATGTTTCAACGGACTTGGGTTTAAAATAATCAAGTACTGATCTTTTTTATTCTTTTTCCTCTTCTTCTGGTTCTTGTTGTTGTTGTTGTTGTTGTTGCATTTTCTGAAAAGCCAACGTCATATTTCTTATAGCTGTATTGTAAGCAGAATATCTCTTATCGGTAGTTCGAGCTTGATCAACGTCGAAACGTAAACGAAAAATCCATTTGTACCATTGTTCGTGTGAGATAGCATCATCGGCGTACTCGGGTTTTAAATATCTTCGCCGGTTATCATAGGTTAAAAAAGCAGTTTCAGCTAATTTAGGTATATCATACTTTGCAATGCTGACAATAAAATCATCATTAAATTTATCATGCAATTTAACCCTGGCGCTGGCTTGTGCTTCTGGTTCTTGTTGAGCATCACCTTCTGCTTGATCTGTTTCTTCAGTTGGCTGAGCTGCAGCTATTTCGACAGGAAGTTCTCGTAGAATTTGTTTCGTCTTTTTAGTTCGCTCCGCTATCTTTTTAGTTTCTTTTGCCATTTCTTTTAACACAGGAACAATGCCTTTAGTGGTTTCAGAGATAGGTTTAAATAATTGCTTTGCGGATTCTGTAAACTCTTCTTGTGTTTGTTGACAATCTTGTAACTGTTGTCTGACAGAATCACGGACAGGTAGATATTTCTTAATTGCTTCTAATCATTCTCGAGCTAATCGTGCTGAGTGAGCTTCACCGATCATTATTATAATGCAATGGTTTAATTACAGCAGCAGGGAGGGTGGGCTAACAAAATTTTATAAACACGAATGTCAACGGCGAAGTAACAGCGCGAACTAACCCCGGTGATTTCATCACTGGTGATCTCATCACTGGTTATAACGGAAAGTTAGACGTTTCAGTTTGACGTTATTGACCTTTTTTTTAAAATTTTTTTTCGTGTGAAATCTTTGTTTTAGATATGTTTGCTCGAATTCAATTGTGTAGGGTTCACCCTCCCTGCTGCTTCATTTGTTTAATATTTATTTGACTTTGAAAATTATGTACATTGTTACTTCACGCTTCCCAAAGTTTACATTTGAAACTCAATTTTACAAATTTTGCTAGATAAACAGTGACATTAAGTAGGATACTAATACTATTGCTGATTCTCTGGATAACGTTATAAAACATGATGTTATTTGCATTAGAATGAATTATATGAATGAACATGGTCATTTCTCAGGTTATCATACATGGGGCACGTAAAAGCAAAGCGAAATTCATCTTCTGTACCTGCACAAATTAGAAAGGGCAATATCTTTAAACGTAGGGCAGATTTCTATACCTACTTATATTTGTCATTATGGAACAGTTTCCATTTTTGAACATGTGTAGTAAGCTAACACTGTACTACGAAGACTTCACATAATCTATGTAGTACTGGCAATTCAGATTGTTTCTGATCGTATTATAAAATCGTAATCTAGCCATTGAATTTAACTTTCCATTTAGTTCTTGCTGAAAATTATCATTTTCATACATGAATGTATTGGCGCAATAGGAGGCTCTATTTCATTGTATTTTCCCTACACTATAATTATCAGCTTGACTTACACACGTATTGGTCAACATTTGTTACATTGCTGGAGAAGGTTTCACAATATGGATATTTTGAGGATTCATGTAATAATAGATGCGTCTTTCCTTGATTTTGTTTTGTGATGATTAGTATAGTCTTCGTAGCCATTTATTTATTTATTTGTTAAAAACCGGTTATGTACTTCATAGTTTGGAGTAAAATGGGTATATGAAAGTGAGAATGGGTATGTAATGGCACTTTGTCAAAAAGCGACTAAAGAAAGGAAGAACCTACAACCACTGTACCTAGCATTTTGAGGAATAATTAAAATCAGAGCATTAGTGTCCATTATCTTTTTGCAAAGACAAATGTTGGACCATTCGGAGAGATATAGCCACATTCTCCAGGTGGGTTGTATAGTTTGATAATTCCTTGAAAATATTCGAATTACTACCACATTATGATCTGCTTGGTATTATGGGAAATATCGATGCGTCTATCTGTAGATCCGTTTGTTTGTTCAATATAGATTTTCTTCCAGTATTTAGTTTATTTGAGGAGCATAACTGTCAAACCATTTCTGGCATGTGTAGAACAGTATAATACGCATTAGACTAATAATACAGCTGTAACCTTGGGGCATTCTCTAATTTTCAGTTTCAACAAATGTTGTTTAGTACATTTGTCTGGTCCGCTCTATACTTATTTCCACAGTTTAGTTTCTAGGGTAAGAGGCCAAACACCCACGTTAACATTATTATTTCACTTAAAGATTTATTTGATATTTACTTGATCTTTTTTATCGATTCGTTTATTCACCCAAACATTTACTCATGCAGTTGTGTAATTTACATGTATATCTTACAAACATCAAAGTAGTATTGAAGACTATCTGAATAATTATAAGCTAAGCATGCCTTTGCATTTTAACATGCTGACAGTAATTCCTCACCTAGACAGATCAATAAAGTATTCAGGATCTCGTGTAATTTCGGTTAACCTAATTGCAAATTGAACCTATCCAGTTGTCCGCGTATTATTAATGACAGATGTATAATTCACGACTAGAATGGCATGTTTTTAAATGTTTGCTTGGCATTTTTTCCGTAAGTACTGCTTTCATTCTTTATATCTAAAAATATTTATTTTAGGAAATGCTTATACGGAAACATGCAGCTGCTCCCATTCCCATACATTTACCGTTCTTAAGTACTATACCTCCTGGTAAGACCGGCAGGTCACGCTAACAATCTATACTGATTTCTCAGAGAGAAACATGTTGACACTATGGTATCATTTCCATGTTTACATGCGCAATTCTGCGATTGACATTTTCCAGGAATGCTCACATGTCACGTATCGTAGGTTCCTAAACCTCTTTTACTGTGTCCAGGCAAACAACTACAATTTTCATAGAACCCATATAGGATGTGTGTTTTCGAATTTGTACTAACCTGCACCCAGAACGGAGCAGACAGTGGAGAAATATATCACGTTATGCACTGGTCGTGTCTTTGCATATGTTCTTCCAAAGAGAAATATAGTCTTGGAAGAAATGTTTCGCTTTCTACATTGAACCAGAGTTTTATGCCATAAAAGATTCTATAAATTCAGAGAGAGAGAGAGAGAGAGAGAGAGAGAGAGAGAGAGAGAGAGAGACCGAGAGAGAGAATGATGTACAAATGCAGTCAGTGTGCAAGGAAAGGCAAATGGAGAACGAGATAAAAGATAGGGAAATTCAACTTTAGAGACACAAATATGAGAATGAAAGGGACATGCGGAGAGAGAGAGAGAGAGAGAGAGAGAGAGAGAGAGAGAGAGAGAGAGAAGTGAATGGGAAATTCTATATAACTTAAATAGATTAGAACTGGCAGACGGAAGGAAACATTTGCGATGTATATTAAAGGTATATGTTAAGAAAAGGAAATCATATTTACCCCACTGTGAAGTATTTATCTTGTTACTTTCATCTATTGATAATATCCCAATCATCAGTAACTGTCATTGTTTACCTTGCTTCGTAAGTTTTTCGTCTCTTGAATAAGTTCCCTTTAATGTCGATAATGTTTAAGCTTTTCAAATGCAGACCAAACCAGAAATTATGCTTGTATTACTTGGATATTAACAATGGAAATTGTAAAAAGACAACATTCCACATGTGCACCGAATTGTCTCAATAGTACATAACAAGAGACTCTAAAAAAAAACTTGCCATCGCTGTAAACCTCGGACAATAATGTGTCTTTGTACCATGGTGTCGATGCATGACTACATGGGGAAAAAAAGAAATTCATCTGAACGATAACCTAGAATGACCTTTATCCAGAGATGACAAACATGTAGGTAATGGTCGATTTCTGTTCTCCAGTTGTTTCTTTGCTACGACATTCCTTACCGCTCCGGTGGCCTAGTAGTTAGAGCGTGCGCCTGTGATGCGGGAGGTCGTGAGTTCGATCTCTGGCCGAGTCATACCTAAGACTTACAAAAATGGTACTAACAGCTGCCTCGTATGGCACTGAGCATTAAGATGTTAGTGTTAGGACTGGACGGCCTGGTGTCAGGATAATGTGACTGGCTGGGACATCATGCTACATGTCTGAGGTATGCTTCCCCAGTGCTAGACATCACTATAAACTGACACACTGCATACATCGTAGCGATGTGACTGAAAAATGGTTAAAAGCTACGTTAAAAATCGAAATCACATCACACACATCACGACATTCATTCTATCAATCAGTTACTTCTTGCGGTTTTAACCTCACGTTTAGCACAAAATTGGGCATATGATGCTTAGGAAATTGGAGATAATTTCCTTTTCAAAGGACATTAATGCAATCGACCCTGGAAAACAATGTTGTAATAGAAAAGGATTACAATTCTTTTATGTAGATCCTAATAGTTCATTGGTATGATTTAATGTAAAGTCATCCAGTTATCACAACATAACTCCTCACATTCACCCATGAGAAGTACATGACGTAGAAACGATGGCTAGTAAACGATCATTCCTCTCACAGTCTTGGCTAAACGATACTGATTCTAAGCCATATATCACCTTTTTCTATAAATAACCCCCAAATAGGAAAATAACAGTCATTATTGTTGTAGGCATATTCAGAAGGCTTATATACTACTTGATCTACAGCATAACACCTTTTTGTAAGTGAAGTGAAAGCAAAAAATGTAATCGTTGTCGAGCCTAGTCTATTGTAAAATTGGATTGTAACATTTAATATCCTCTTTAAAAAATCTAATGCACTATCGTCTCCAGTAGTGTTGTTGTTGTTGTTGTTATAGGGTTTAACGCCATTTTTCAGCACAAGATAAGCTATACATGGCGGGCAGTATAAATAGTGGAAGAAGAACCCGGGACAGCCCAGAAAGAACCACCGACCCACGAGAAGCTACTGGCTACTTTCTCACATACCCACTTTGGCCAAATCCGAGACTCGAACCCACGCAGACAGAGGTGAGATGGCAGCAATCCGTAACGGTGAGCACTTTACACCACTCGGTAATTCAGGACCCCGTCTCCAGTAATAAGCTATTTCCAAAGCATTAGAGGACGTATATTTGTAGCAAGATAATTAAAATATAAATACAGATGTATTATTGTTTTATATACTTCTTATTGTCTTTGGTAGAAATAAGAAAAAAGAAACCATGAAATAAAATGAATGATTTAAAGATTTAAATTATTCATTTCGTAACTTCGATAGTGTGTCTTACTGCGCCATTGTAGAAAGCTAAATTACCGTTCACAGTTCATTCAAAGAACCTTTCACAATTTCGTAATCTTCCGATCGAGTCATGTGGTCATAACAATTCCTTTCATGGTTGCTTTTATCTTTCATTCCATACTTGTTTATGCAATATTTCATTTTTACACTCTGTCGTTGTGCTCATCATTTTAATCAATTAGAACCTTAGTTGGTGAAACATACCAAAAAGAAATAACACAACTTTACAATGCAATGTTTATTTAGAGAAAAGTTAAGAGGTGGAGTTTTAATGAGAAATACATGGAAATTATATTTATTGATGCATTTAGCTATGGCGTCGTTAAACATATACATAGATACATAGAAACATACATACATATATCGATACATACATACATGTAAGTATGCATATATATATATATATATATATATATATATATATATATATATATATATATATATAACTATAACTTGCATTGTATGATTGTGCGTGATGTATAATTTGTTTTTAAGACTTTGGTCAACATGGTTAATTTCCCGTAGGAGAAACTGTTTACGAGGTTTCTTTTCTGTATATAGCATTGATTCTTACTTTAGACTTTTCTAGAAACAAATTTTGTTTACAGTCTGATCCGATTTTATATGAAGATGACATGTTAGTGGGTAGATATATATCCATAGAATATATTGTTGATAACTATGTTTCTGGATTTGAAAGTTTTGATCCTCATCCTAGTTCTTAAATTGTGTCTTTGGTTTCTATGTTGAAGTTGCAATTATTGGAATTACTCTCCCGTATCTTTACATCAGATTTGTAAACTTATTGTTGTGTTCCGGTTTTGAGAAGACTTATTTATCTAGACGATGCACCGGAGTTACAAACTGCTTTTTGAATTTCGGACAAAATTACTAATTTGGTATTATTGCGAATTCACTCGAGGTCAGTTTGGGTAATATGAATGTAATAAATCAAGACTTTGCATATCAGCACATTCAGACCATATATTCGTAACATCTTATTAGATGTATGCCAGCGTTAGTTGATTGACCCAAATTAGATTTATACCCCACACGACTTTAACACTCTCTAGATTTTTCACACAGTACTGCGTCCGCTATTGTGACCTGCGAGGTTTCCAAGTGGTCCTCCAATCGCAACTATACCCTGCCTGTAAATCATTGACAGCGATGTTATTAATGATCTGGGCTATCTGGCGTATATAACATGCAATAATCTGTCATTGTATTAGAAATAATAACTCAAACAATGGAGATTTTGTCTGGCATTTACTTCTCAAAGAAGAAACCGTAAATATCAGGATTGAATAATACTTGCGGAAATGATATATTTCTTTATAAGCGAAATTCTTACAAATCGCTTCCATGTCCAGTTAATCAGAAACGTAGGTGAAATACCCCAGCCTCCAATAAATTTGATATGTTTGGATGTATACGTACAAGGACTGGTCGCATTCGAGTTTATCCAGTTCTCAATGGTGGGTCGTTTAAGTTTATATGTGTAGTCATCATCGTGGAAGAATTTATAGTCAGAACAACTCTATTCAATTTCAAAAGGCCGATTTAAAATTCATTTTACCAAAAACGTGTTATTATTCCGCAAGATGGATTTCTTAAAATGTTTACATAGATGTTTGCCTTTATTGCTTTAAACACTAACATAGAGAATACAAATGTCTTTGGAATAGTAGTATGTCTGCAGTGTGACAGTTTTTACTGATGTCTAGCACTGGGGCATCATGCAGCTTTTTGTTCTATTCCAGCAATTACTTGAAATCACCATGAGAACCAAATTATGCCTGCTACAGCTAGCTCTCCTAGTGCGGACTCTTGATATTGCAACACGAGATGTGACAGCGAGGAAAGCGAATTCAACTGAAGAGGAAAGGGTTGTATATCAAAATCGATCTGAGAACAACATGAATGCTACTGAATATCATCTACCATTGCAACAGAATGCGAACGGTTTCGAGTTTACCGCAGGAAGAACCCTATGTCGCTCTGGACAGCTCATGCGGTTTTCATCAAGGCTCAACCTACTCATATTGTTACGTAGACTACAGTGATAATTGGGAGTATTGCTGCACTGGATTATGCAATTACCATGGAAATACCTACATGTTGTGTCGATCTGGAAAACAATGGCAATATTGCGGTGATGCTGGTAATATAGGAATCGATGGAATATCGTTTTATTATTCACATCCATGTGGCAAGCACCAAGACAGCGGTAGAGAAGCATACTATTGTTGCTACATATATGATAAATTAAACTGAAGGAAATATTGTCTACCGTCGTCATCATGCGACTATTATGGTGAATCTTACAAGTGGTGCTTTACCGGTAGGGATAAAAATACCGATTGGCAGTATTGTAAATAGAATCAAGTTCAAAAATTGATTTGTACCTTGTGTCTGTAGGATAGAAGAAAGGAAAATATACACTCCTACCACAAACCATCTTTGCTTGGTATGATCGTTATTAATGATGACCATGTGAATTCTTTATTTCTCGCAGCCTGAAGTGCACTTGCCATTTAGGACCTTCAAATACATTTAAATGCTTTTCTGTGATTGCTGATCTTTATACTTACCAGTTTCAAATCTGAGACATTGTCTTTTGTCACCAAATACTTTCTAATTTTCTCTAAGAACGGAACAGAATGAGAAATTGATACAGTTTTGTATTTTTCTGCAAATAGATTCATTTTTGGAACACCAATGTAGCAGGTGAAAATCATTTATTCTGCAAGTAAGCTAACAATTTCCTTTTTATTTCCATTTCATTTTATTCTTTACATGATGCATATTCTTGAAAGTTAATTCCAGAGAAACGAAATGTCTATTAAATTTTGCATTCAGATCAGCCTCGGCTTAACGTAACATTTTCATAGGTTGAATAGTATTGTCGACAAGCATCCGATATATTTGGTTTGATCAATAAACTCATACCAAGGAAACAAAATTGTTTCGTCTTTCTCTAGAAAGGAGGTCAAAGCGACTGTTTCAGAATGAATGAAAATATTTCTACTTGATTCTGGATAAAATATTTCCTTTCAAATAAAAATCATGCGATAAACATAATTTCAAATGGACAATGATTTAATATTAAATTTAGCAAACTCGCTGAATATTGTGAAGAGCTTCCTCGCTAAGGAGTGCAAAAGCCGGACATTACTCTGCTTGCTTCCAAAGTTCAATTTTAAAGCTTTTCCCATTTGAGATGCTCCATATATGTGCATTGGACGTTCTTTTTCATGGTGGTTTTTGATGTCCATATGATGATCGAAGACGGTGTTATAGTCCGGTTCAAGCGAATATTAAAATACAAAATTATTGGATGGAATAAATTGAGCACTGAGAAGAAGATATGGAGTGGAAAAACATCGATCCCCTATATACAAAATAGAAGAATTTATTTAATCAAATCAGCAAAACAGAATGTACAAGATCAATTACCTGATATACGTCTAAGAGATCTTGGAATAATATATAGCTTTAAAATGCACGTACCAGTTCCGTTTACACAGAATCGGCAAATTTTGTCACTAAATCGGATGTCCGGCATGTCTTTTTAATCTAATAACTGGTTGCTGTTCAATTTTCAGAACCAATAGAGCTTGTAGGCTCTGGTTGAAGTGCACATGAACCATCTTGTTTCATCCTACCTACTCTTGCGCAACCTCGTTCAGTGGTCTCTCTCCCTGCGTCGTGTCTCTTATACTGGTGGTAAACTCTTATGTTCTGTCGTTCATCTTTACATTAGTCGCGGAAGCTATTTTTCCTTAGCTTTAAGGTTCACTATCTATTCCCTTCAGCAGAACCGTTTCCTAACAAAGCTGGTTACTTGTCTATCATAGAGTCTAAACTACATTTCCCTTAGACAATCTTTACGAGGGTTCTGTCCCACAACCGGAAACAAGACCCTTTCGCCTCGAGCAAAACAACTGTCCTGCCTAATTTTGCTGTATAATCCATTTTTGAAACACGAAATTTGGCTTATAAAACACATCTCAAAGCGTAAACGTAAGCAATCAGAACTCAGGTTCATCTCACCTCCACTATAAGACACGCCCCTCCAGGGTTTTGGAACATTTACACTTTCCTTAATATAACACCTTCCCCAACCGTTTCAACTTGAGACAAATATTTCAACAAGTACAATCGCTACTTCTGCAACATTTCAACCCTTTTGAATTTGATAAATGACCCTTTTCTTTATCCATGACCAGTCTCGCCTGAGATATGTACCAACAAAAATATCATTAATAATCAATTGTTTATCACGTAATCTGTACAAGTTTCCTATAGTGTGTGCATGTTCATGTATTTGATATGGCCAAATGTGAAAATATCACATTGTTTAATTATGATTGGTGAAAATATCCCATGAACGTATTGCGCAGTATCCTCTTTTACTGACTGGATGAGGACGTGCAAAATATTTCATTAAAGCGCGTTCTGGAACGTTTGCTTTCATTATTACTATGAATCATTTGGCTGAAGTAATTTTGGAAAAATGGTCACGTCTGTCAAAAAATGATTAATTTTACCTCTTTTCATGCACATCATGATATGAAAAATGTAGTAAAACCGTCAAGACAACAACAAAAGCAACAACCGCAACAAACAAAAAAATATTAAGGTTATTGTTCATTTGATACCAGGTGTGGTGAAATGGGTGGACTGTATATCATTAGCATGGAATCCAGCCTACATACAATCGTTGATGAAATTTTGACTTATATAAATAAAATATTCAAATTCGCTGATTAGAGGATTTGAACATAAACTAATCTCCCAGCTGCTAGCAATTTATCGAACCACAGAATATCTACGAGGTAAATATATGATGCAATTCCGACTCGAAATAAAATTTGTTTATGTCAGCTGTTGTCTTTTGTTTCAAATAAAATAATGCAAATATCTGGTCACTAATACATTACAGTAAATATGGGAATTTCTGAATCCGATAATCATCCTTTCACATGAATGTCGCAAAAGTGGAAGGCTCAGTTGTGAAAATGACACTTCAGTGTAGACATAGATAGTCTATTGGACCCTAACCGCTAATGAATCAAACCATGTGAAATCACACTCATTGGTCATACTGTGTTGAAAAATGATTTTGTCTGTGTAATATGCTATGTTTATCAGGAGGACATTTGTTCTTTTATTTATACTATGAAAAAAATCTGCTGCTTTTACACATTTTTATAATTAAACAACGTTTTGTGCTATATTCTATGCACAACAAAGTGAAAGGTACTTCGCCTCAGTCCGAATGAGCTAAAATAGTTCTTCTTTCTGTCTAAATAATTTTCACTGAAATAAAAACTAGGTTATATAAATTCTCACATAGGTAATGATTCACTATTAAATTTTTCGAACTCGTTGAATAATGTATTATTCTACTGGTTTCATAATTTCAAGATTATATCGTTACCCATATTAGCCTTTGTGTCTAAAACAGATGCATTGAGGTAGCGTCGTTAAATATGCCACAGATTTAACCGGGTGCAGAATCACATACCTCAATTTAAAATTGCAAACTGTTGGAGTGACATCTGCAAAATTCAATCTTTGACAATATGCCCATGTGGCTTATAGTAGTAGTAGTAGTAGTAGTAATAATAATAATAATAATAATAATAATAATAATAATAATAATATGTGTGTCACTTGAACATTTAACGTAGCTTTAACAATTTGCAGTCATATCACTACGACTGCTTCAATGTGGCAGTTTATAGTAATGTCTAGCACTCAAGCAGCAGCATGGAGGGTGAATCCTACAACTTTTTTTTAGGAATAATATGTTTGACGTTTGTGTTTTCGTTTTTAATAAATTCCGTTTACCTGCCTGGACACTCAATGTCTGTCGTCGCCCTCCCTGCTGCTGTGTCTCTCTACCAAAAACTTTATCTTGACCTAAACGATATCGAGACGGAGGATCATGTAAATTTATCGTGATAAATCCGTGTGGAGTAGCTTGCCGTTTTGAAAAGAAGTTTCTGAATTTAATAATTATTACGTGACAAGGCTCGTACAATGTAACAAAGAAAAGAGCGAAACCAACAAGCTTTGTTAAATTTAAACAGAATAATTTATTTCCCCAGAAAACACAGTAAAACTATGAAAAAGGACTTACAGTTTGTGAATATAGTCCAAAAATTAATCTAAGAATTTTAAAATATAAGTCCTATCCCTAAAAAGTTCTAATTGAATCCAAGTTCGAATCCCGATGAAGTTCCAATTTGGAAAGCGATGACGTCAGATGAGATCGTTGTACTGATGTCAACAGTTCCTCGTTGAATCACAATTTATAATGGCCCAGTTTAGAATTCCAGAATAAATTTCCAATAAATGTCTTTGTCCAAGAATTTTGATGAAGAAGAGCACTTGTATGTTTTGTATACTGAATACTTTATAAATCCAAAAATAGAAGAATTTTACATCAACTGGCATCAACATTAAAAACAAACACCTTGAGCTCTAAAGGTGTAGAATACGACTGACCGAAAGACACAGAGAATGAGTATTAAACCCAACTAAGAACGTTATTTCAGACCCACGTGATGGGTCACGTGATCACTCACTACAAGTCAATTAGCACGTAGGCCAGGATAGCTTTAGCTTAAGAATCAAATATTCCCACACTGTAAATGAATTTAAAAAACCTGTTTACACCAGGTCATCTACAGATGGGGCTTCATCAACATCGGTGAAAAAATCAATAATATCATTTCCGTCTTCATCCGACGACCTCGCACCTTCATTAAAATCTTCAAACACATCGTAGCATCGCTGATCATCTACGGATGGTGCCAGTATATAAAACTTATCCCACTTGAGTCATTTCATTATCAGATTAAGCAATAATAGCGTCTTACCAGACCCAGATGGACCTATTATAATTGCTCTGATTGAAATTGGTAGTGCTGCGTGATGCTTGATTGGCCGTTGCTTTCGTGTCGCAGAGAAATCAATGACATCCATATTGAACAAATATAATAACTAATATGAACTTATATTGCGTTCGATGTAGAGCACCCACCCCTACAAGTGGATTAACAACAATAATGACAAAAAATAAAAAAGCGTGCTCTTACTGGCAAGTGTGTGAAACGTCGTACAAGCAAATACAGATTTATTTCGTGTCGTACGAAGACAGGTGGTGATATCGCTGCTTCACTGGAAAAATTACCAAGGACTCCATGGGCTAAGTATCCAGGAGAAAAACAAGTTCCTAGATATAATTATTGTGGTCCAAGAACCCGACTTGATATCCGACTTGACGAACGAGACCAACCAAGACCTGGAGAGTATCCAATAAATGCGATTGATTAAGCGTGCCATATTCATGATGTCGCGTATAAAAATCCAGATTTGCAACAATGATATATTGCAGATGTAAAGGTGATACACGCGTTAAAAACTGTATAAAATAAATCTCTAAGAGAATCACTAGCTAATTGGCTGCTAGATCTGCGATGAAAGATAAACTAGTGCTAGGAGCTGGTAATTAATCATAGATAACTATCATAATGAAATCGATTTATTACAGCCCAAGAGGATATTGGAGGGGTAGAGCAGCGATTAGTAAACTCGCTGATGCGGCGCATGTCACACGCTCTGTTGCTGAAAATTGGTTAGCACGACAGGCAATATGGCAAATGTATCTATAACTGCCTAAAAAATTCAGTATGCACATTTTTATGTCAGCGCTCCCAATGAAGTTCATCAGGCAGATATTTTGTTTTTACCGCATGATACTATTAAAACCGGTAGACGTCAATCGCGCACATACAAATACGCGTTAACTGTCGTTGACGTTGCAAGTAGATATAAGGAAGCAGTACCACTATCAACAAAATCAGCAACTGAAGTTACATCTGCTTTTGAACGAATTTATCAACGTGGTTGTCTACGATGGCCACAGCTAATACAGGTTGATCCTGGGAAAAAATTTCGTGGTGCAGGAACGTCGATGATGAAACAACATAACGACAAAATCAGACGAGGACACACCACAATTCATCGCGATCAGGGAATCGTTGAGCCATTTAATCGAACACTTGCTGAGCGATTGTTTGGATATCAGTATGCACAGGAAATATCCCTAAGTAATATTCAGAAAGACAAAATATCTCGTGAATGGGTTGCAAGACTAGCAAGTGTGATAGCTGCGTTAAAGAATGAAATTACTCGTGTAACGTCTATGAAACCCATCAGCGCCATTACAAGACAAAAACCAAACATATACCAGTACAACGACGTGACTCTTCCTCAAAACAGCCAGTACTAGGTAATGTGACTGGAAGATATTTATATGAACCTGGTGAACGTGAAGGGGGTAAAACAGCAACTGATCCTATTTGGAGTGTGACCACACATACAATGTCCAGCATGGTAAGATCCACGGGTAGACGTGGAATCTACAGATTAGATTCAACTGCTCCTCAACGTAGATTAGTACGTGAACAATTACAAGTAATTCCCGAGGATACACAATTACCACCGTCTTAACATCTGTGAATCCAGGACACCAGCGCCCCTACGTTGATTACACTCAAGACAGGTCAACATCATATTTTCGAGTGCATGACCGAGACTACTATTAATTCTATAGACGGTAAATTGTCTTGGATTATTATTCGAATACTGCCACAACATTACTGCGTTACAACTCTCACAATGATTATTTTGTTGTTGTTTCAGCGTCGTGATAAATTCAATATCAAGATCAAAGTCACGTCAACTTTTTTGTTAGAGCTGGTTTTTTCTTTACTATAGGCCCTTTCAATAAGTTACTTACTTCCCTTAGATAGGGAGCGCTGTCATCACTTAATCAACTTCCGGGAGCTATGTTTATCGATTTTGATTACTCGCTACAATGAGCTATTTAAACGATGACGCTTTGGAAAGATGTAAAATTCCGGAACTTAAATCTTACCTGAGACAGTGTGGACAGAATGTTAGTGGGAGAAAAGAAGAATTAGTCAAGCGAGCGAAGGAGATTAAGCATTGGGCCTACAAGATGTAAATTGTGTTTCGTTAAACGATCAGCAGGTTCACAATTCAAGGACAACCAATAAACTGGTCACTCCTCCGTCGTCATTGAATAATTGGACGAAAGATCTGTGTAACATTCCTAATTTTACAGACAATGACGTTTACATTTATTTAATTTTGACAATGAAGGCAAAGCGACAGTTGAAGAGTGAAGTGTTTTTCAAGACCGGCACGTCCACAATGTTGAATTTGACAATGTTTCGGAGGAATGTTCACATTGTTATGTGAGATGTTAAGTGATACCGTCACTACCAAACAGGGCTAAGAAGGATTATACTGTATGGGTCAGTCTATCCATAGTCACTGGAAATGTGAATTCAGCAGATTATAATTGTACAGGTGGGTAACTATTTCATTTTTATATATTTTGTCTTGTGATACTTGCTTTATTTAAAGTTAATATCAAGCCCAGATGTCACACAAATCTTTTTGTTAAAAAAAAGGACATAAATTTTCCTATCATCACAAGTTGGCTTAAAATATAAATCTGCATATCCTGTACTTATATACTGTTATATAAATATCCAATTTCCTGGTTTAAAAACTACCCAAATATATTGTTAAAAAATCTTCTAAAATGTGTATCATACTTCATTAATTATAAGTAAAAAATAAATTGGAATAATATAAAAATATATGGCTATGCATTTACAGCATACCCCACCGTAACCTACCCTTAGTTAAATTTAATCACTTATTACAATATATATTTAATTATACATATATAGCAGGGAGGGACCTTGCACACCAGATCTTTTTCTTGACTTTGTTTTTTCCAGTCTAGGTGAAGCCTGCAATCATATCGGGGCAATGTTCTATGCACTGGTGGGTCTATCTGAAAAGATCAAAGATGGAACTAATGTTTCGACTTCTGCCAAATCAAAATGGAATAATCCCACGAAACGACGTCTTATTCCTAAGAAATCAAAGGATATTTCCTCTTGCCACTCACTATATAATATTGAGGAGCCATCATTAAAACCAACTGTTAATGTTTAAAGGTTTAGACAAAAGCTTTTAAAGCTAAATGCCAAAGCTGGATAGTTAACCAATTTTGAGAAGATCAAGGATGATGAAGATAGCATACCAGCACTCAACGACAACATTGACTTCATGTTTTCTGATAAAACAGAATTATCTTCTGAAAGCGCCAGAATTCATTTCCATAATCACTTCAGAAACATATCATATTCTAAAGAACAATGTGTCAAAATAGAACTTGGAACGAGAGGTCAGCATACTAACAATAGGTGGATGGAATACCAAAAAGGGATAATTACAAGTTCAAAGTTTGGCCAAGTGGTAATTCGTAAAGAAACTACTCGAGCATACAATTTAGTAAAAGCTATCATGGGCTATACATCATTTGATAACAAGTATGTCAAATGGGGTAGGGATCATGAACCTGCAGCCCGGATAACTTACATACATATCATGACACAGTCTCATCCAGATCTTCATGTGACACCGTGTGGGCTTTGTGTTAACACACTTTTTCCTCTTTTGGGTGCATGTCCAGATGGAGTTGTTCATGATCCTTGTTGTCAAGGTCCCTCATGGTTACTGGAAATAAAGTGTCCAGCATCCGACAGATGAAAATTTAAATCTCCAAGTGAATGTGCTCAAGATTCAGATTTCTTTTGCACATTAGATCTCCATGGCAGTGGAATCTTAAAAAGGAAGCATGAATATTATTTTCAAGTGCAGGGACAAATGGCCATTACGGACAAGGATTGGTGTGATTTTGTGGTTTGGGATTTGAAGCAACCGCCATCTATTCAACTCATTCCATTCAATTTAGAATTCTGGAATATTATGGTAGAAAAACTAAATTCTTTCTACTTGAAAGGAATTATTCCTGAAATATACACAAGACGTGTACTTACAGGTGTTCCTCTCTACCAGTCGGTCAGTGATGACGAGAAAGAGAAATAAAGCGACTATCAAATTAATGACATAAGGTGACATTTCGAGTAATTTATGGACTCAGTGAGATTTGAATAAAAGGTTACACAACAATATGGACTGATGAGTTTAATGTTTTCGTTATTAAAACTGCAGTTGACATGTTTACTAAATAAGTTTTAAATATGCGTTGTTATATAGGCAGGTGTTTTTAACAGTCAAAATTATTGCCACAAAAATTTTGAAAGTAATATCATGCATATGGTCATAACAGACTGCTGTAATACATCTAAATTAAAGTATTATAATACTAATTTGCTTTGCAAAGCGGTGGCTGTATTTTGTTCATCGTGTACATTTCTTCCATATCTTTGTTACTTGTTGTGACATATTTATAGGCATAACAGGTTTAAGAATATTAACATTTTTTATCCTTTCTATCTGTCTCTCAACATGGATACAAAGATTTGCAATTGTTCGTGCTTATTGCACTTCTCTTTTGGAGATCTGTTTTTTGTTTTGTTTAAACGGAGGTATGATGAGATGGACACCATTTGGGGTTGTGATGTCTGAAATAAGGAATCCTTTGCCTGCCATAATGGCATCTCCAAGTTCACACATGTCAACCAGGGCACTGTCTTTAGTAATTTGTTTGTCACTTGCACTCCCTGCCCACAAATCTGATACAAGTGTTACAACCCCAGCTGGACTAATTCCAATTAGCCCTTTCCATGCCATATATGATTAGTAAGCACTGTACATTAAAGGTTTGTGCAGTTAGGAACTAGGCGTTTCCGTGCGTATCTCTGTACAGTGAATTATCACCCTACAATTTGGATATTTTTCCTTGAAACAAAGTGGCATATGTTCATCAACAGCACGTCTTGAAGGCCATTGGATTAGAAAATCAAACTGTATATACAAATAATCAATCCATTTATTAAAAATCATTGCACATGTCGACGTTCCAATGGTAAATCGATCTGCTAAATCATCCAGTAACAAGCCTAGTCTCAAACGCATCAAGACAAGAAAGAATTCATCTTTCAAACACAAATATCTTGGACGTCCGTTTCCACTTGTAGCACCATAACGAGCTGTCTGACTTGTAGCATCATCCTTAATTTCATCAAAGAATGCCTTGAAAATAGCTGAATTTGGAACTCTAGTATAAAATAGAATTTTTTGGTCATCAGATTCAATATCCTAAAATGTTACAACAGGGAATTAACCTGTATCCCTCAATCTACAGATGTCGCTTTGTTAACATGGTTGATATATTTAGGTGACATTTCATTAAAATCACACTGTGTAGAAACATCTATCCTCAGTAGGGTATTGGTTTCTGTTGATTGGTTGTTGATATGACTGGCGGCAATATCTATTAATTTTATTGGTCCACAATAATCATGTAAATGTATAGAGGTGTCCAGAAGTGATTCAAGTTTTGATATAAATGGCTACGAAATATTATTTGAATCATCCTCGTCATCACTCTGCTGTTCAGCAATGTCACCTTGTTCCATATCTTCGTTTTGTTGAAAGTCATTATTGGCAAGTTCCAAGGTTTCACTCTCCAGATTCTGAAATTAAATAATTATACAAATATAAACATATTTTTTTAACAGTTAATTAATATTTACATACGCATGTGTAGCATGCAGAGTTTAAAGGCTGTGGTGGTGTAAGTTACATCATTTCCTATAAGTACTGGATGGGTAGACAGTTAGTCCATATTTATAGTGTAACTGTGCACCTGTAGACATTACAGTGCCAATGACAAGAGCAGATTTAAAGACAATACAACAGTTGATAAAGGTCAGTACAACATCAAATTAAACTACAATGCAGTAGCAGACTACACGCAAATGCACACTTTTTGTTATATCTGAATATCTGTATGTAACACATCACAGGGAGGAGTACACTTAATAAGTTAAATCTTAAATATGACTATTTGTTTAAAAGCATACACAATGCTATTGATTACAGCTGATTAAAAACCACAGAATAAGAATAAATCCTAACGAACATCTCGTTTAAAATGGATGGAGCATAATAGTACTCAATGTAGCCATTTACCGACGTTTGAAACACCTTGTTCGGGAAAAGGGAAGGCACTGGATGCTCTTTTGACGGCCCACTTCAATTCACACAATGTCTGTAACACATTTAGCTGTTTGTTGTGTAAATGAAATCTTTCCGTACTAGCCGTGATCGCTGAAGCCAAACTCTACGGTGTTTACATCTTGCAGGAAATCTGTGCAAAGATATTGTTTTCCCATCTACTTCCTTCCCTCTGAAACTGTTACAAATGCAGCAATACTTGCGGATTTTTGCCACAGGCATTCTTTGACAGCTGATGAATGGGTAGCCAACGGAAGTTGAAGCGGCAGCTAACGCATGCGCAAAAGATGCACTGAAGAGTTCCTACTGGGAGGAGACAACAACCCTTATTGAAAGGCCTGTATCATCGCAATTGCTTGCAGTGGTTTCGTGAGTCATTGTGCAGTCTATGATAACCCTCCTTAGCTGAGATATTCTTCTAAATCGCGACACCGCTAGATAAACTAAATTTGACCATTCGATCCGATCATCGACAATCCAGATATTTGTATCAGAAATAGTGAATCCTTGTGACGAATGAATGGTTATAGCTTCTAGAGTTCACTGAGTATTGTACATCGTTAACGCGGTCTCAACAGCACTCACAGGAGCCAAAACAACATCATTAAGAACGAGTTTTTGTTTCTTCCTTATCCCAGACAAGGGTCCAAAAATCTCAACTTCAATATTTTGTTTGCGTGTATCAGCTGGGCGATAACACAATGACACAGGTAGATATGAAAACATTTCTTTATGTGACAGAAATAATTGCTGTTGAAGTGTATCACGAAGTAACTTCCGACTTGCAACTATCAAATCAGCAGGTCTCCATAAATTCCAGAAATTATTCATCGTAGTCTCTGGAATTACTTCACGCATTATCACACATTGAATCTTATTTGGCTGCAGTCTGATTAACTTCTTAAACTCTCTCAGAGGTTCATCAATAGCTCTATGATCATCAGTTATTTCCTCATAATAATCTACGAATTTTTCCAGCCATTCATGCGGAGATGATCCAACAAAATGCGGTGGTTGACCATAATCGCCACACATGATAACAGCAGTATTTTTCGTCAATAACCAATCAAGAAGCATTTTAATACATCTAGCGACACTGTGCATATCTCATCCCAGATAATAATCTTAGGGATATATTTCTCACCCATTCCATCAGGAGTCCATGTATCTCCCTTCCATCGGAAGATGTTGTGATAAGTATAAGAATTAACTCGTCGTTCGTTCATTTCTCTGGTGAGTCTATGTGTGGGTGTCAAAATAACCGTATCAAAATTTCGAAATAATTCGATCACACGTGTTGTTTTACCGGAAATTCCGGATCCATTGAGATACACAGTCTTATATATGGTCACATGATCATATACAGATGGAGCCGATGAAAGTTTTGACATCTGTTTATTTTTATAATATGTTTCCTTAGATTCAACGTCGGCAGATTCAGAATAACTCAAAATCTTTTCTCGCTTTATTCTCCATTCGCCCCATGATGCATCAGCGCCGATATGCAATTGATTTAGCAAGCCTGCTTATTTTTTATTGATATAAAATGAATCTTTGTCAACTCTAACCGTGGTATCAGAAAATCTGTTTATCATCGATAATAAATTTATCGATACGTACGCAAGCATGTAAGATCTGCAATGAGTAAACTGTGGTGAGTCATAATTAGTGTAGCTTACAATTGTAAATAATTTAGTTCCGTCCGATAAGTTAACATTACTTCGACTTATAAATGTGCTTCTCTCCGTTGTATCAGCAATTATAAAACTGAGTTCAGCTTCGTCGATAATTAATCTTGTACAATGTCGTTTATGACCATATGATCCTCCTTGTGTAAATCTGCCAATTATTTTTCTGCCAAGATCTTTTGCGAGTTTATTTTGGAGATCTGTGTCGTCTGGAATTTTATCAGCGGAATATTTCTTCTGTTGTGGTAACCACCATGTTTCTGCGGACGATATAATATAATTTCTTCACTTACAACGAACGATATCAATAATTTTACGTCAAGCATATATCGTAATAAACTATTGGAGCCTAACCACGTTCGCTAAAATGTTTTCCGAACCAAACAGTGACAACCAGATGAAGGTTTCTCGGTGCAGACTCGAATAACTGAATGCATGCAATGCATGCAAATCCAGTCAGGTCAAAATCTGGAAAGGGTCCATTTATCGAAAGTCTGGTCATCTCGTTTGTTGGAAGTCCAAATCGCTTGAAATACTCAGAACACTCACCCGCTCCAAGAAAACGTCCAGGGTAACATGCAACCATATCAACCGATATAACATTCTTATAATCGTATTTAGTATTCCACAATCCGCCCTGTCCGTATTCGATACAACTCGTTGGACATCTTCAAGAAATTTGAAACGTGTTGGTTTCATTGAATTTTCCTTCTGAGCAGTATGGGCAGAGACTGACGGAACGGTAAAAACATTGCCAAGTAATCCTTCGATAATATCAGAATCTTTCGTGTATTTCAGCGCACGATTTTCCATATCATCGTGGAGAGATTCTGTACGGTAAATATTTCCATTAGGCTCATAGTTCACAGATTCTGAACATTTCAACCTTGAAACAGCCACACGGATACAGAGTCACTCTTACATATATTTCTGATAAAATAAAACATATCACCGTTATAGAATTTAACAGTTCGATTTTGTGGAAATAATGTTACGTCCGACTTCCACGCATGTGCTTTATGATCAATAATCTCTATCAAAGCTCCAATTTGTAATATTTCAATTCGTACAAAATCTCTCCGGTTACTGTTTCACCCTTATTGGAAATCTCCATTTTTTTTCCAGTTGAGCAACGTCCTTGATAGACGCTTCGGTATCTTTAACTGTTTCTGTCCACTCATTTATTTTTTTACGTCTTAGATCCGTTAAACCGTTTATACACATCGCGTTTGTGAAGTGTTCTGTAACTCGTTCAGCTACACAATTTAAGAGAGAAATTGTCATAGGTAGGAGGTCATCGACGTTAGGTTTATCATTCAGCAGGTATATCTCATAAACATCTGCCGTCACAGGATATGCTCGTTCATAATAAGGGCTATCAATTCCAGTCAGTATTCCAGGTTTAGAATTTTTATTTAACGTGACAATATTTCCAGTGTGATGTAATCGAACAGGGTCACGTTTGTCACGAATAATCCATGTGTCGTCTGTCGCCACGATAAATTTTATTCTAAAAATATATTTTCGTGCAACGTCGAGACAATTAATAATTGTCGCTGCTCGCTTGTCAGTCATTGTAGCATCGACATCTTGCAAAAATTCTGAATGTTGACCATACGCAAAATTCTCTCTTGGCTTGATGGATATGATTGATTAAAGTTTTATATGTTAATCCAAGCAGAGCTCACCTAGGTAGTTTAGGGGTTATTCTATCAAGGTCGAATCTAGCTTTAGAGGGCTTAATTGCAGATAATCTCGCAAATTCCTCCATGTAATAATTAAGGAAAATATATTTTTAAATTTCAGTTTATATATATAATGATTCATGCAAAGAAAAAATGCAAGTGGTTGGTGATTGGTTCTTCAGTTCCTTGTAACAGGGCTTGCGTAAAAGAATTCTGCAGATATCAAATGCAACGTGTGCGTCGCGTTAAATGCGGGAAGTTTAATTGTTGGCAGATCTGCCTCTGACAACGAATATTTATTCAAGAATACTTGTTTTTCTGAGTATAAAAGAACTTAAGTATTTAATTTGTCACTCTCTATCATTGCCTGCACAATACTTCGATTAGCAGTGTTTTTGTCTGATGTAATTTGGATCAGGCCCTCTATCTTCTCGATAATTTCCTTCCTCAGATAATTGCTGTAAAATACCTCTTGTAGATATCATAACTCCATATTATTCTATAAGGCACAGGTTTATAGGGCACATCATCAGGAACTCCTGTAGTAGGAAATATGCCTTTGTCACTTGGATCGCTTGCTAATTTTCATGACAAAATCTTATGATTACCTGCAGTATATAATCAGTATGCATGCCTGTCTGAAGTATAATCGGCTCGTTTAGGTTCTGGTGGTTCCTCATATACCGGTGGAACTTCTGGCCATCCTAACACAGTTCGGATCGACGACAGATATATATCGACGATGTAGTCGGATGTTGGTATTTCTATCGTGGCTGATAATGTTGGCTCATGAACCGTAACGGCGATTTGGAATCTTTTCGTGTGATAGATTTAATCCTGCGTTTGAATTCGCTATTGATCTGTCCTAACTGATTTCTACCCGTAGGAATGCCAACATCATTACAGTCTGTCGTTGAATCGTTTTTTTTTTTTTTTTTTTTTTTTTTATTTTTTTCTGCGAAAACACTAATGAGTTGTTTGCGGGCAATCCACCGAACGATTTTGATGTAATATTTGGCCAGATGTAATATACTCGCAATTGTGTTAATTCTATTTCTTTGGCTGGAGTTGCCATTTGAAAACTAACATCGAATTCAGGACTGGTTGAGATCGTTGATATCATCGTGGTTGTTGGCGGTGTTGTATTAGTGACGATTTGTTCTAGCAATTCTTGTGACATAGTCATTAGTGACATTATTATTATTTACTTCCTGATTTAAATTAATTTGACTTTGTCAATGGGTTTTGGTTTCCAGTTGCTTCATGGTAAACCTTTATCATTTCTGCGAATTCCTGATCTGATATTATTCCATCACATAGCCCTAATGATATCAGCGATGATAATTTGCATGCGCGTGTGTTGCCGCTTATAGCAACGTTGTATATTCTTTTTTGCGATGATACTAAGAATACCAGCAACACCGGTTAAAACTGCAACATCAGTTCCTATTACTGGTGCTATTATGTATGACTCTGATAATCATCCGATTATAGTTGCTGTTCCAGCGACTATCGCGGACACCGTGTATACAATTATGTCAGTAACAACGATATATCTGCGGTAATTTTTAGTTTTACTGTATACTCATCAATGATATTTTCTGCTGGGTCTGCAACAATCACACTTGTTCGTATCTGTAATGTTGCGCTGCAACAAAGTCAATCGATGGGTTCATTATATAATTTAGGTAGGTGGTAATTTAGCGACTAATTCAAAACACCGATAGTAAATCAAGCCGAGGTTGTTTTTTTTTTTTGTCGGGTTCCACCACGAATATTTCCTCGTCGTCTTGATCCAGTACTAATAACATAGATCCAGAGGATCCACTAACTAGATAACTACGTTGCAGTGAATGTGTGGTAGATATTGTAAATGTTGTAAATCTGTATATGCCGAAGACCTTGACGGAATGTTTGGTGGATTTATTGAGTCGTCCCATAATGCTGATCCAGACGCTACTGCATGTACAGGAACTGTGCGATCTCTTTGATGTCGTCGGTAATCTTTTTTATTTCGGAGAGTTTAATGTCGACGACAGCTGGAGTAACAAAAAAATGATTAATAGCTCTATTTGTGTTTCTAGGAAAATTTAAAAAAGTATTTACGTGAGTAGTATAATCAGTTCTAAATGTGGCCAATCCATCATTGATTGTCATTAACGAGTTCATCATCGGAATGTAGCTATCAGCGACGTATTTCTTCGTTGCAGCGGCATCATTTGGTTCTCTAAGACCAGTAATTTTATTATTAGCCATATTGAGAGACTCAGCCATTGTATCACCGGCGGATAGTAAACGATCATCGATATCAATTCTAATCGTGTTGTTGTTGCTGTCTGCGCCGGTCTTTGATCGTTTGGCGTCATTGAAATGCTTGAGTTGACGTTCAGTCAGTGAGAGTTTATTTAAACCGCCTGCGATCTATGCTGATTTCCCTTTGGATACTGATTGTAGCTTTTTAACCTGACTAGGAGACTGACTGACACTAATCTGATGATATGACATTATAATATCATGAGCGATCAAATGACATGTTTTCCACTGGGGCATGAATGACTCTCATTCGTCCACCAACAGCTTCAAGCAACATTGTTTTATCTGAGGGTATAACAGCGATTGCTGGTAATCAGTAACACTAGCTGGTAGTGCGCTTTCTCGAGCTTGAAAATATTTGTCAACGACTGACTGACTAAACAAATCTAGATGTTCCAGCGAAACATAATAGACAACGTCGAGAAATCCCGCTGAGATATTTGCAAACCAGAATCCAGATTCTGATCACGTCCCATGAAAGTCATTAAGTACGAGGAACGTGATTATTTTCAAAATCCAGCAACACTTCTTCAGACGGTTCTTGATATCCTTAAAGAAATTTCACTAACCATAAATGGGTCAAATACCATATGATTTCATATTGTGAGAATCCCTTCGTCGGATATCTTGAAAAGCTATAATTACATGTCGTGGTGCTGAAACTCCATGCTTTGATGCGATCTGCCATGCAAATGTGCCAACAGTTGTACTCTTGATCGAGTCTGTAGTCAATGTCATCCATGACAGAGGTGATATTCAGCCTCTGTCCATAAAAGAGAGCAGCCGTTGTTCTTCACCGAGTGATGGTAACATTACTGGCATCCACAACGAAAGTTTTGTCAGTATCACATTTCCATGAAATGCCACGCTTGTAGCTGAATCAACTCCTCAGATAGCATCGTCGTCAGTGGACTTTCGAACGAGAGCAACTTTATATTTTACCCCGAAGATAACTTTCGTGCTGTGAATCCCAGATTAAAATTCGCATTTACAAAGAATAAACTTTCAAGATCAGCTTCGTCAGCCGCTGCAGTAACTGTTTTGGGGTGCCGAAAAGTATAAGGTCTGCCATCAGCACGATCAGTTGTATCTTTTGCAAACATCATTGACGGACCAGCAGACTGTGAATAATCATCGCTGTATCGGGATAGCCACAATATCGTCGTAGCAACATCAACATCATTATGACAAACCTCATTTTCCCGGCAATCAATAATATATCGTGCACTATTAAATAATGCTATAATTCCGTTATTAACATACCCACCCTGCGCATCACCATAAGGATTACCATCGATTTTAACAAGTCTACTCTGAACGTCAACGAATGCCTCGGCGGGCAAGAAATATCTACTTGTATCCTGAACTTGTAGTTCGATTCGACTACGTTGGTTTGGTTCTCGTGTTTCATAAGAATAATAGTGATAATCACGCACAGACTCATCCTTGAATACTGGTGCGCCCATGTCAAATGCTGGATAAGATACATTTTTGAACATCTTTATTATACTTGTTATCGTCTAACATTAAGACCACTTCCTGCTATTAAACTTGCAGTTATATTTTTTTTTTCTTTTTCTGATATGGGTACACCAGCCAACTCTGCTAGTTTTTGATTTGCAGCTTGATTTATTATTTTACTAACATTTGCAAGCATGACTTCGGTGCTGGGCAATTTTACTGATCGCTGTTTTGGTCGTATTAATAGTGCTTGTCTATCCTTGAATGCCGAGAATGCTTTACCGGCAACATCACCAACAGCACCAATGCCTTTATCACAAACAACGTCAATAGCCTTCATTCCCAGTTGCTTTGCAATCGGTAGTGCTTTTGGGGCTATCCTTCTACATAGACCCTGAACAACATGACCGAGTCCATCCCCGTAAATCGCTTTATATGTAAGTAATCGCGAATTTATCACCCTGACCATTACAGGCCCACGTTGAGCATTATGTATGATCATCTTATTTTCTTGTCACTGATCTAATTGCATACTCTCAATCAGTGCTGTAATCAACAACAATTTCATCGATGAGTGACCAATAAACATTAATGTCCATGATACCGGTTGTAAATAATCTTTAACAAATAGCAACTGCTTCATTAACGATTTCTGGGGAATTATTGACGGCTCATTTTCCGCCAATCAGAATTTCTAATCGTTCAACATCGGCAAGAACGTTATTGGGACATGGAGTAATAAGACCACGCCCCCGATACCTGTACCAGTACCACTTCCAGTTGCGCTGGGGGTAGAACTTGTATCTTCACATTCTTCTTCTTCCTCACCTGTTACTTGGACTGGTTGTTCTGATTGTTGTTCTTGTTGTTGTTGTTGTTGTTGTTGTTATTGTTGTTGTTCCTGTTGTACTTTTTGTTGTTATTTTCGTGGTTGTGTTTGTGGTTGTTGTTGTTGTTGTAACCATGAAAAATAGTTATCTATTCCATTAATAAATGCAGTATATCTTAGATCATCATTTCGAGCCTGATCAACTCCGTAGTGTATGCGAAATATCCATTTGTACCAGACATCACGACCTACACGATAATCAGTGTACTCGGGTTTCAAATATCTTTTTTGGAAATAAGAAACAAATATATTTCTCTCTCGCTGGTAAGATTTTTAATGTGGTTAATACTTTGTTCGGTAAATTTATCAATCGGATCAGTGCTCTCTCTTGCTTGTTCTGATTCCGATTCAAGTTCTGGTATACGATCCTTTATATCACCTATCTCAGCACGATCTTGGTTAATACCTTCAAGTATTTCTCGCATTGGTTGGGCAGTAGCTATTTCACCTGTAAGTTCTCTTAAAATCTGTTTTGTTTTCCAGTTGCTTTAGCGGTTTGCTATAACGTGGGAAGAAGACCCTTGGTAGCCTTTGTAACAGGTTAAAATAACTGTTCTGCACCCTCTGCAAATTCAACCTTAGACTCCTGACACTCTTGTAATTATATTTTGACAGAATCACGGACTGGAAGATATTTCATAATTGCCTCTAGTCGCTGTCGAGCTAGTTTAGATGTGTGAGATTTCATGGTTAGTGTTGTTATTGATATAATAATGATTTAATTACACCACACTGGAGCAGAAGGGAGGGCAACGACAAAAATTGAGTGTCCGGGTAAGTAAATGAACAAGCATACAAAAACAAAAACACAGACGTCAAAAGCGTCAATAACACAGTGAGCTTACCCAATTAGAGAAGCCTTGGTATGTTAGAGGCTTCGGTTTAACGTTATTGACCTTGTATTTTCATTTTTGTAGGAAGCTTTATTTTTGCGAAAAAAACCCTCCTACAAAACTTACAGGATTCGTCCTCCCTGCTGCTCGAGCATCATACCTCAAACACTTAGTATCATATCCCACCCAGTGACATTATCATACCACCAGTCCGATCAGCCATAACAGTAAAATCTTAATGATGAGCGCCAAACGAGGCAGCTGCTAGTGCAATTATTATAACCCTTTAGTATGACTCAATAATAATAATAATAATAATAATAATAATAATAATAATAATAATAATAGTAATAATAATAATAATAATAATAATAATAATAATAATAATGATGATGATGATGATGATGACAATAATAATAATAATAATAATAACAATAATAATAAGGTATGACTAAATAATAATAATAATAATAATAATAATAATAATAATAATAATAATAATAATAAGGTATGACCAAAGAATAATAATAATAATAATAATAAGGTATGACATACCTCATCATACCTCAGTCACTTAGCATAAAATCCCACCCAGTGACATTATCATACCACCTGTCCGATCAGCCATAACAGTAACGTCATAATGATGAGCGCCAAACGAGGCAGCTGCTAGTGCAATTATTATAACCCTTTGGTATGACCCAATAATAATAATAATAATAATAATAATAATAATAATAATAATGATGATGATGATGATGATGATGATGATAATAATAATAATAATAATAATAATAATAATAATAATAATAATAATAATAATAAGGTATGACTAAATAATAATAATAATAATAATAATAATAATAATAATAATAATAATAATAATAATAATAATAATAACAACAATAATACCAACAGGATCAAATGATAGTAACAACACTGCTATTACTACGATAACTACTACTACCAATACTACTAGCTAAAAATGCTGAGTGCCAAATATTTAGCTAATTATTGGCTATAACACACCGAAGAGATGGATGCTACCTGTCCTTCGAAAAGAAACACATCAAAGAAATTAATCAGGGTTTGCTTTGACTGATGTCGAAAGGTCGAGTCCATTATTACGAGTTCGGCGCTCTATTAGCAGGATTACTGCAGGTTCATGATGATAATGTTTAGTGAGGAACGTGTTAGTGATAGGACTATAGTTGGTATTGCTAGGCCTAATTCTAAAGTTGAAATAACGACTCTTCGGCCACTACTACTACTTCTACTACTACTACTACTACTACTGCCACAAAAACTACTACTGCTAGTACTACTACTCATAATAAAACTACTACTTTTACTGGAACTACTACTGCTGCTACTAGTATTTAAACAAGTACTATTGAACATGTCAACCACTGAGCGACATTTCAGATAATTAATTTTTTTTATGGTTTAGTTTATACATTTTAAGATTAGGACACATTGATGATGGTAATGCTGTTTTCAATACCTATATGTCAATCATTTCTTCAAAATCTGAGCTGCGTTCGCCATAGGCATTGGAATATATCCGTCGTACGTCAAATGTCATAGCATGTTGATTGAAAAGTAGTTTGATTTGCATTAACATTCGGACAAATAAATTTAATCGACTGGCAAACATAGCATGTAATTTCATGGTAACTATACAAAATAAAAATAATCCAGAGGAAGGCAATAAACAAGCATTCTTGAAAAATGACGGCTTCAGTCAATCTGAATTACCTATTCGATTCATTTATTACAATACTGCATGTATTCAAATTGATTTTTGGACAATAATCGAACCCGTTCAGTTCTATTCTAATGATCACAAAAACGCTATAGAACATCACCTTCATTTCACTTTGACAGCAGCAAGGAGAATGTTATAGCACTTGGAACGTAGGCGAAATTTCAGTATAGTATGAAAAGAATTAACGCGGAAAATTGAAACGCAGCTGGTGTGTCACAATTCATTCAGCCAGCTGTTGATGATACTAGATTACTATCGCATTTTAGGCGTGTATCTGGATATTCCGTTACATTAATTACAATTTTAGGACCTCCCATTTACTCCAAAGAAATTATTTCCAGATGACGATTATTTATCAGTAATGGATAAACAATATCCAAATTTAATGCTTTTCTACCGTCCATATTAAGATTACCAGTCATGCTATTGCTGCTTTTACTTACTTTCAATTGGCCTAGTGTGTTTAACTGATTTAAGCTAGCAGCTTGTGTCAAATCACCAGTTGGCAATGGATAAGCTCTCTCAAGATGTATAATGTTTTAACCTGTCATGCTCAGATTTCCTGTGATGCTATCATCTTCTCGCAGAATATAGACATCGCTAACAGCTGCCACAACAACTATATCACCAATTATGGTCCCAAATTTAGTATAATAACTCATTTTATTGATATATTTTGTATAAAACTTAAGTATAACATGAACATAATTAATTTTGATACTGAGAACGTTATCTCTCATAAGTACAATTTTAACTTGCCCAACTGCCATTACCTAATCATCTTTCGTACTGTATTTGGTTAAACAAACTTGTTCATGAACCTTTCACTCAACAAAGGTCTTAATTACGACAAGATTTATATGTACACTGTTAATCGGCAGCAAGATAAATATAAATTACTTCACGATTACAATGACAGGTTACGTGATGAATTAGGTGTAGTTGAAGACATTTTTATGCTACATGATCCAGATCAAGTGAGGCCAGTTTCTGAGTTAGATGCAACCGAAAACAAGACTGTTGGTTTTGTTGACAGATCACTCGGTCATGGTGAGATGCAAAAGATAAAATCACAGTTCTCTTTGTCTAGAAATAAATGCTGTAGCACATTTTATCTAGCACAAAGATTTTTCAACGTTGATCACTTTATCAGACTAAACGCAGGTTGTTTCATTCTCTTTTCCGGGCTAGACAACACCGACATCCAGAACATTGCAAAAAACAAAACAAAACAACAACAACAACAAAAAACAAAAAACAAAAACAAAACAATGCGGAGACGTCTCAAAAGAAAAGTTCGCTGATTACTACCTCAATTCAACAGGTAACAAGCATGACTTTTTTGTTGTACGCAAATTTTGTAATGATAGATCAAAGATGTTTCGTCATAATCTTGATCAATTTTTGTGTGACTAGAGCAATATAGATGAGAAAGAAATCTTATGTAAGCTATTCAAACAGCAGAATAGACTGAAGGAGTTTTAGACTGCAGCGAGGCAAGGAGAACAGAAATTTGAAGAGGAGACCGCAAAGCTATTCAGGCCAGTGACAACTGCCATGCTAGGTGAGTGTTACGTATATGTAATTTAATTACTTGTGTGTTAGTCTTAAATTCTTTTTTATTTTAATTTTATTGTAATGATTTTTTTTCCTCACGGGAATCGATATTTTTTCCAGTAAATTCAGTTTGTATAGGACGTAAAAGGTATTACATTAGCACTATTTTTAGCTCACTCTGGTTCATAGATTTTGTAAACATCGAGTGAAGACGATTGGCTATTGCCAAGGTCATTTCGGTCCGCGTGTTAGCTGAATTATAAACACAGCCTTTCCTTTTTTTTTTATATATTTTCAGTGTGAGAATTTTGTTCTTAGATAGGGCTGTTCTTGCCTACGTGATAATTTTCATTTTCTTGTTGCGCTGTTCAAATGTTAACAGACCACGTGACCCATCACGCGGGACTTGGATGATGTTTTAGTTGAGTTTAATACTCATTCCGAGAGCTTTCCAGTCAGTCGTATGTCTACACCTTGAAGGTACAAGGCGTTTATATTGTTGAAGCCAGATTATTTTCGATGTTCATCTGTTTTTGGGAATTTAATAATTTATTCTCTAGAAAACTAGACAAGTGTACTTTTTTATAAAAAGTTCTGGGACAAATAAATTCAGTGGAAATTTATTCTGGAGTTTAATGGAAACATTATAAACTGTGATTCAATCGAGGATATGTTACCATCAGTACATACATCATCTGACGTCATCGCCTCCATATTAGAATTTCATCGAGATTCGAACCCGGATTCAATTAAAACTGTTTAGTGATAGGACTTATATGTTTTCAAACTTAGGATTAAATTTTGGATTATATTCAAAAACCGTAAGTCCTTTTTCCTATTTTTACATTGTTTTCTAGGGAAATAAATTATTTTGTTAAAATTTACAAAGCTTGTTGGTTTCACTCTTTTCTTTTGTTACATTTATACGAGCCTACACGTAACAATGAGAAATCATCTTATACAGCAGCTGATCCTGAAACAACAAAACAAAAATTAAGGAGAAAGGTCTTAAAGGTCTGATTGATTAAAAGCAAGACGCTATCATAGCTAAACTTGAGGAAAAGGCTAAGAGCACAACTGATGACTTAGCAAAAATATAAAGCAGCTGGCAGCAGTTGAGATGCACAACCAACCGAGAAAAAAGGCACTTGCTACAGAACTCTTAATCTCGTTTTTGATAATTTGAATCAAGATACGTTCAACAAATTTATAAAAGATTACCTCAGCGAAGACGGTATTAATATTTTAAAAACTACTGGAGAAAATTTAAATTAAGATTTAAGAATCCTGGAACCTTTCACACAGGAGATCAGCGAATGAACCGAAAATTGAAAGCTGAAACAATTTCTCATATTCACAAAGATGTTCGAGGTCTGGTTACTAAAATGTTTGAGTGCGGAACACATGCAGTCATTGATAATCGCGTGAGAGGTTATCTAACATAAAATGGTACACCAAAGAAAACAAATCTAAACAAACAGTGTATTATAACATTACAAATAATTTTACTAATCCTAAACAAGGAGCAACTAGCAGTCTTTTTATAGCTGCTATGGAGATCGAGGGACGTGGTGTTCTTCATCAATCACTTAATGACGTTCTTGATCATTTGGTGTTGTTGATCTCAGCTAAAGAGGCTGGTAACACAGGAGAGGAAATTGATAGTGAGATAACGGATTTACCTGACTATCTACGATCAAAGAACAGCTTATTCGTACTTGAGTACAACATTTTGTGTAATGATCTACTATAATGGATAATCCAGTGATCTTATGTAAACTTAATGAACAACAAAAACTGTTGACAAAAGCTTGGACACCAGCAAGACTGGGGCAGAGTGAAGTTGAGCAGGAACTTGAAAAACTGTTCAGACCCGTGACATAGCCTTGCTTTGAGAGAAATCATTTGAGTCCACACTAAAACCGGCACAACTTAAATCATTCAGAGACAAAGGGTTATCTGGTGTTGTCGCTGAAAAAACAAATGAAGACTGAGCTTGATAAACTTAAGACCGAGCTGCAATGTATCAAAAATCGAATTGATACTGTATTAACAGTTGATGTACCACCTCAATTATTTGCTGAAAAACCTGATATAAGAGCAATTATTAGAAACATCGGCGATGATCTCTATCCTGCTGATTTGATTGAAAATTATGTTTCAAACTCTGATCAACTTAGGATTATCTCGTTCTAGACCACAAAAATTTAGCTATTTGAGGAGGAATTGATCAAAGACTCAGTAGATTCACTATAGAGGATCATCTACGGGAGATGATGACGAGGTTAAGAAATTAATAAAAGATTTTGTGGTAGCTGATATCATTTCAAGAATTGTTTTTACATACGTTATAGATACGCAGAGTTTAGCTAGTAGAGGAAGCGTTTTTAAATTTGAGATTATTTCAATCTATCAATATTACAGAGAAAATTTTGATGATCTTTAAAACGCTGCATTACAAAATATTAGCAACACACTTTCTAATGGAGGTCATGACATAGACATCTGTCAGTGGAACGATGAACTAGTTAACAGATTAATGTCGCTGATATCATCCGGTGGTGACACTAAAGAGATAAATGAGATACAAGATCATTTGAGAAAAAATGTTGTAATAACCACAAGTGAATACAAAATCTTACACAACGATCTAGCTTGATTTGTTCGAACTATAATTATAATGAAATCAGCTACAATACTCTTCGATTCAAAACAATCAAATGAGAACAGCTCAGATGTTTCTGTTGTCTACACACTACCTTTGCAGCTTGATCCAAACGAGCAATACGAAATAGGTTTAATTTCAGCAACAACGTCAAGGCAGATGTCAACGACAACTTTCGTTATTCAACTAGCGCATGGAAATCACTTTCAGTACCACAAGGAGCCTAAAACGTAACTAATTTTAACACAACAATAAAACAGCTGATATCAACAGGTGGTGGTGACCCCAAACATTTTCTCTTTGAGCCAAACTACAATACGTTGAGAGCCAAGATAACACTAAAAGATAATCTTCTTGCTGACTTTTCTCCAGTTAACACAATAGTGATGCTGCTTGGGTGTTCGAGCACAATATGGTTCAACTATCGTAGCAACAATAACATACGAGGGTGAAAAGGCAATTAATACCATTGAGGTTTGTACCATATTGATAAACTGCTCAATAGCGGAAGGCTCTTTTACGTCAACAGGCAGTCGAGGACAATCAATTTACTCGTTTTTCACCAAATGTTCTACCAGGTTCACTTCTACAGATTCGACCACGACAAATGATTTATTACCCGATCAATGTTGAAGAAAAAAAATAACTAGCATGAGGATGAAACTAACCAATCAGTCCGGTAGAGAAATTGATCTTAAAAACGAAGATCTAACGTATTACTTACACTTGAGAAAAGCAGATTAATTTTGTGACCAACAATAAAATAATGAGAACTAGAAGGATTTACCGAAGAAAGATAATAGGTGGATTTAGTGGAAATATCTTCACGAATTTTATTGAGGTTATACCTGGTATAGCTCGGAATTTTGCGCCAATTGCCTTTGACGCGTCAAAAGCATTTGCTACTGAAGCAGCATCAGCAGCTGGAACAGCTGTTGGTCAAAACGTGCTGTCCCAACGCCAACGGATACCGAGCACGATATTAAACTTAATTTCATTTAGCGATGATTATTCGCGAAGTGCTGCAACTAACATGTTTTAGGTTCCAAGACAAGGGTAATGGTGGGGCTATTGACAAAGAATTTCTCCAAAAGGAAAGCTCTTATTTGGACATTCAGATGATTCAGCAGCTTATCCTGCCTTGGTAAAAGATACTCTTATTGGTTTAACTGACAGGTAGGTGTTGCAGCACCAGCTGTTGCAAACAATCCTGATGCAACTAGAGTGGTCCTTACAACATTTTGTAATACACTTGGGATAGCACCACCTGATGACGCAGATGATGGTATTGCAAAGCCAAACATACTAAATGAAATACTTTTGTTCCAGAGAATCATAAACACAAATTATTATGAAGGATTTGCTAAGAGAAGAGGTTCAACTGATGGTGTCGCTACTCTAGCATTGCTCCTACCTCTCGCATCAATCTTTGGTTTTTGTCGCGATGTTAACACAGTCTTTAGAGGAGTTAAACACATTGATTCTCGAGAGAGCTGAACCGGCAGACTACAGGCACAGGGCATCTGGTGGTGGCAACGGTGAATTTGAAATGACTTATCTATTTAGATGCCAAAATTAGTGCCATCGATCACAAGAGAAGGTTATTTACTGCCAATACTCAATACATTCAGGAACAAAATATATTGTGTTCACAATAAATGTTTTACAAGCTGATAACAGATGCTATACATACAGCTGGAGAATAACAAGCGCACCAAGTGAACATTTACCACGACATATTTTTGTTGTGTTTAAACCACTACAACTGACAGCCGGTCATGAGCAAGAACAAAAAAAAAATGATATTTCAGCATTTTGATCTGAAGAGAATTCATGCGTCAATCAACTGGAGGAAGTGTCCGGACAGGGAAATGAGTAAAACATGAGGTTTCTTTGGTCCAACGATATCAACTTTTATAAAAACAGTTGTCCCAAAAATATTGCCTGATCTTGGAACGTTGGGTGCTTCAGCTGCATAAAGACCAATATCAGGTGCATCAAAAGAGCAGATTAGGGCAACGGATCCATCGAGTCTGTAATTAATCGAGGAGCCAATAGATCTCGTAGTGGTAACGGAATAAAGAAAATTTTGTATAAACAGGTTAAATTAATGCCAGGAAAATATCGACGACAAAGAGAGCAAAAAGACCAAAGACTAAAAAATCTGGTTAAAAAAACGATGAAGGGAGGGTTCATTGGACCATTGTTGACAGGAATTGCGGGACGTCTGCTCCCAAATCAACTAGGAATATGACGAAGTCTGACACTGCCAGGAACAGTCCACCGTTAGAGAAAATAACGGTACAGAAAATCAAAGATTTTCCACTGTTAACATATTTTGATAGTTGGAAAAAGTTAAGTGGCGTAAAGGTTTTATTGGTGTCTTCAGGACAGATCAATTGCCAAAGCGAAGACAATCTGGCTCATGTTGTATAATTAACACACAAGATTATGGTGATGGATCTGTTACACATTAGATTGCATTGCGCAACAACAATTATTTTGATTCATTCAGACTATTGACATCTGACACAATAAAGGATTATGTAAAAGACGCAATACTGCTTCTCAAATCAACTAAAACCAGTAGGGACAGAAACTTGTGGTTATTATTGTTTGAGGAATTATCAAGCACACGAGCAAAAACAAAATATTGTTGATATCATAACCAAGTTTGATCCTGTGCCATCAATCAACAATGATCGTGTTGCAGTTTTATCTAAAACGTGAATATAACATGCTCACGCGTTGTCTTAAGTGTAAAAAGCCGACAGAGAATGTTAATCCTGAGCAAGAAAGAACAAAGAATAATCGCAGGATTATAATGAGCTCATGTGATGTTTGTGGAAGAAAGAAACGTGTCTTTATGAAAAAGGAATTATCAGTAACACCAGTTGACAGAGCAACAGAAGAATCAATGTCTTGTTGAAAATAATTGAAACAATAAAATAATAATGTGATTGTGATGATGATTATCCTCTGGCCAATGAAGATAACAAGATTGTGATTTACTGCAAAAAGTGTGATCACAGAGAAATAATTGGTGAAACATATCAACTAGGTCCTATTGTCAAAAAGGCTACTGGTGGCAAAATCGACGTTCATAATCTGAGAGGCAAATTGCCAAGACCCAAAGGTGGTTGGACACTACCAAAACACAAGAACACAGGTCTGTAGAATCCACTTGATCAACAACTTGATGAGAACGATCAACCAATACCAGAACAAGAACTTTACGTCTAAGTTGACGCAGTAGCGGTGAGACATGATATCTGTTACACAGATCACGCTGGTGATAAACATGATTGCAACAAGATAATGTTGGACGTGTCATCGACGATGAAACCAAAAGGTATTCGAGAGAGCATTGACAGGAGAGATGTACAAGGTATAATAGGAGCAAAATGCAAGTTAGGTTTTGGTCCGACTGAACTAGCGAGAGAACTTCACAAACAAACAAAACAACAATTTCTACGAAAAAGGCCATAGCAAATGCAGTAGACGACATATGGGCCGATGATCTGATTGGTATGACACAACTAGCTGATTATAATTAAGGCAATCAATACTTGTTGAATATTGTTGATTTCTTCAGCAGATTCGGATTTAGTGCATCAGTTAAAAATAAAATGAGATCTACAATAACAACTGCTTTTCATGACGTGATCAAAAAGTTTGAGAGATAACCTAATAAACTTTGGACAGATGGTGGTGTTGAGTTCTTCAACAAACAATTTGAAGATTTCCTCGACAAGCACAACATTGAAAAGTACGTAACCGGCAATGAAGTAAAAAGTGTTATCGTTCAGAGATCCAACAGAACTCTAAATAAAAGATCTACTAAGAGATGACAGCAAACAACAGAAACAGTTATGTTAACATGTTAAAGGAGACTGTTAATGAATAAAACAACACAAAACACAGATCAATCACAAAGACACCAAATGAAGCTGTGTGTGCAGAGAAGCCTCGTTAATCCGGACTCCCGCTATCCGGAAACCGCGCTATACGGACATAATTCAACGGGAACGGAATTCCTAAACGTTAATTTGCTCGGTTAATCAAGAAATTCGCGTTCAGAATCCGGAAATCAAAATCGGGGACCAAAGTGTAAAATTACTATAAAAATTGTTTCGATAATCTGGAAATAATCTGTCTAAAATAAGAAAATTCGAAAAATCGTATTTAGCTGCGAGATATCAGTTTGTATTCGTTGTACCTTTGACAAAAGTTACATATTTCTTCCGGAAATTGACACATAATAAATATAGGTACAGTACATGCATGTACATGTACATAGTGTGATCTGTTCGATGTGCTAATTGTTTAAACTTATATTTACTGTACGTGCATGTTATGCTTACTGTACATGTATGTACAAGAGCAAGTTATAATAATGTGAAATAAATACAAGTCAATAGATGTATTCAGTAATTTATTTCAACCATTATTGAATATACAGTACAATTACAGCTAGCAAATACATGTAATCCTTTGTTGGGCAGCAAAAATCAGTTTGAGCAGTATGAACATGACCTAGAAAAGTTGTCAAAACGAAACTAGTTTAACGAACATGACGAAGGCAGAATCTCAGTCGCAAAAATATATTTGAAAAAGGTTATCGGAAAAGTGGACAGAAGAAGTGTTTGTTGTTGACAGGGTCTTACCAACTGTACCTATCACGAACAAGCTGAAAGACCTGAACGGTGAGGAAATAACAACATCATTTTATAAAGAGGAATTGCAGAAAACACAACAGGAGAAGATTTGTTATTGAGAAGATATTAGCAGAACAGGCAGCAGGAGCTTAGTCAAGTGGCAAGGTTATCCTGATTCATTCAAGAATTGGATTTTGACAAGCACAATAAACAAACTTTAATGTTTCTGTACTTGAGCGATATAGGTTTGTTCATCACATGTCTAAAAAGTGTGATTAGCTTGATTGTCTTCTCGTTTGTTATTGCGTTTTCCTAATGCATCAAGATGAACAGTTTTGAAAAGATGTAATCAACTGTATGTTTTTCTGTTTCCCAGCAATCGTAATGTTTATGATCACTCATGATTACATGATTCCGCGAAGATTAAATCAAACTTTGATTTAGATGTTTGCTACGTGATACTTGGCGTCTTATTTGTTCTTTGCTTTTTGATGAACAGTTAGATCATCATCAATTACTCTACCTTTTTCTGGAATCTAGACAGGTTCCTCATCTGAAACTGCTGTTGTATGATAAAAGTTGCTTTGCTTTTTATATCAAATTATTGTACAAATTGCCAAGAAAGCTGGTGAAAGACATGCTATATTTATAAATAAATAAACTTGATTCTAACATGACGAAAGTTTCTCGAGCCAGCCGAATTTGTACACCGTCTTAACTGAATAGGAGGGAATACCAAAAAGTTTCCCAGCGGCTGATATTGATTTAAATTTGATCTCTTCATTTCTCGAGAGAACAGGCCTAGACGTTTTCTTGAATTTTCCAGTTTTCCCCTTCAAGTTATTTTCTTGAGGTGACACAGCCTAAGATTAAGACACAGATTAAGGAGGCTGTTGTCTGTCGTGATGCTGTTGATATTATCAGTGACAAGACCATCTTGTATTACACCGTTAAACGCTTCATAAACAAATCTGTAAGAAGAATAATATTTTGCTTTTTATCAACGCCAGACACTGCAACATGTACATAACCTGCGTTAGTGATTGTGCCCTAAACTTTTTTCGTTTTCTTATTCCTTATAATGCCGTCTTTATTTGCTTCGTAGTTCACACAAATGGGATGACACTTGTATTCCTCATCAAGAGCTAAATTATCGATGTCGTTGTTCTTTTCTGTTGCCATCAAGGTGGTAGACTAGTGTTCACTCAGGAACATCACCATTGAACACCTCGTAAATAACACGACACAACAATATTCAGTGAATCTGTCTGCCTCAGTTGCTCGCACCATCACGACATAACCATACGGAAACAATAGGCCAGAAGTTTTATTTGCTTTCAAGTTTACTATCTGACCTAGCTTGTTGCCTCCCCACAAAATATATCTACTGTGCTGATAGAACACCTCACCATCATCAAAAGCGCTATCATCAAAGTCCTCTATCCTAATAATTTTTGCTACCATCGCTATACAATAGTCCGTTTGTCTAAAAGAAAAATTCCGAACGCCTATTAGACAAATAGTATTATTATAATAATAAAGGCTGGGATAATATCAACTATAGTTGACATGATTCCAGTTGACAAGATCACACGAGATGAAAATATATGAAAGCTGAAAAAGTTGCATCGTTGACTGACCAAAGAACAATACGGACCAGTCAGAACAACACTGATCTCTACAACATCAACAAGTCAATTTACAACATCATTGATGGATTCACAAATGGACCACAAAGAGTTACGTTCGCTGATGAGTTTAACATCTTAATCAGCTTGGACATTATCACACGATCTCAATTAGCTCTAGTTTTAAGGAACAGTATTTCTCTTTATCCCAAAAAATTGTTGGAGATCCGAAAAGAAAGATTCAGTTGAGACAGATGCATGATGATGTTGTGAGACTACAAAAAAAGAAACCCCAACAAGAAAACAAACACAAAAAAAAAAACAAAAACAAAAAAAACCCAGAAAATGAATAAAACTATTCAGAATCTATCACAGTGTTTATTGAAAAATTTCTTTCATTCCGGTTGTGTTTCTTAACGTGCGAGGTTATGATAGTCATATCATTATCATAGCACTTGCCGATGATGAGATAACACAATTGTTGGGTAAAGGCAAAATAACCACAATACAAAATAATTTTTAAAGATACATGTCGTTCAGTGTTGGTGGACTCAGATTCCTTGACTCGTTTCAGTTTATGGCTAGCTCACTCGAGAGTCTGGTGAAGTCGTATGATGTCTTTAAGATCTTGGAGGACTAATTTGGTGAGTCGTCAAGTTGTCTTAAACCAAACGGGATTTATCCTTACGAATATGTCGATAGCTAGTGAAGATTCAATGAAAGTGAGCTACCATCAAAAGAAAGAGCTTACTAAATGTTATCAAATAAGAACATCACGGATGATGAGTATGACTTTGCAAAGTTGATATGGAGCAAGTTTGAGATAAAAAAATCTTGATAAGTATCACGACTTGTATTTGACAACTGATGTATTGTTACTAGCTGATGTGTTTGAAAAAGTTTCAGGGTAGTGTGTCAAAAATATTATCAGCTTGACCCAGTATGGTATTAGTCATGACCAGGACTCAGCTGGGACGCTTGTCTCAAAATGCGTAAAGTAAAATTGGACCTGTTCACTGATCCTGACATGTTCATGTTTATTGAGCGAGGTATACGAGGAGGTATCAGTGTCATCTCAAAGGAAAAGGCTAGAGCAAACAAGAAGTATTTGTCAAATTATGATCATCGCTCACCATAAAAATACATCAAAATCCTGATTCATACAATTTTTAAGATTATGCGACGAGTGCGATGCTACCAACTGGTGATTTATAGTTGTTTAAGCGGTGATGAGTACTTCAAAGAAACAAAAAATGGAGTAAGAGACGATGTTAGTTATTTTGTTGAAGTTGATCTAGATTACCCTGAGGATCTTCATGATTTGCATAATGATTATCCGTTTTGGGCGGAAGCACTGTTTTTCACAAATGACATTTTAAGTGAGCAACAAAGAGAGATGAAAATTAGACTGGATATGTGGTCAGGCATAGTAAAGAAATTGATACCAAATCTGATGAACAAAAAGCAATTACGTGATAATTCTTGCTGCATTAAGATAATCGTAGGTCATGGACTAGTGATAAAAAGGATCATCGAGCAATAAAGTTTAAGCAAGAGAGATGGATGGAACCTTATGTCAGTTTCAATACTGAGCAAAGAACGTTGGTTAAGACCAATTATGAAAAGACTTCTTCACTCTGAAGAATAAATGCTGCCTTCGGTAAGACAATGGAGAACATCAGGAAACGAGTCAACATTGAGATAGTAAATAACGCTGAAAGAAGAAACAAATTGATGTCGAGTGATTCGTTCGTTAACATAAAAAATATTGGGCGAAAACCTTGTGGCGATATAAGGTAAGAAAACAAATATTTTTTCTTGATAAACCGATCTTTGCTGGTGCTGCTATTCTTGATTTATCAAAGGTGTTGATGTACGATTTTCGTTATTACACAGTGAAAAAGAAATATGGTAGCAATGCACAATTACTGTTCTCTGATACAGATCGATTGGTTTATCAGGTTAAGATAAATTATATTTATTACGACATGAGAAAACATAAAGATCTATTTGATCTAACAGATTACCCATTTGAGCCTATGTTTCATGATGATACTGTTACGTGTAGGCTCGTACAAAAGTAAGAAAGAAGAGAGTGAAGCCAACAAGCTTTGTAAATTTAACAAAGTAATTTATTTTCCTAGAAATCAAGGTAAAAATATGAAGAAAGTGCTTACGGTTTGTGAATCTAATCCAAAAATTAATCGTAGAATTTAAAAATATAAGTCCTATCACTAAAAAGTTCTAAATGAATCAAAGTTCGAATCCCGATGAAGTTCCAAGATGGACGGCGATGATGCCTTCTATATCCTGTTTTTTGCTGATGTGTCCATAGTTAATTGTTGAATTTTATGAATAAAGAATAATATTCCGGCTTTAGAATTCCAAATAATTTCCAATAAATGTCTTTGTCCAAGAATTTTGATGAACACAAGTATTTTTCAGGGTGAATAAATTATTTTAAATAAAAAAACTAACTCGAACATGTCACAACACAAAATACCTCTGAGCTCCGAAGGTATTAATTTACGAGTGACTGAAACACTAAAATCGTTAGTTTTAAGAGCAAATTTAGATCATATGGTGGGGTCACGTGGTCATTTAGTTCGAACAACGCAATAAAGTAATATGTCAATTAGCATATAGGCTATTTACAGGTCCGATTGCACTGAACGAATCTTACTATAAGATTGAATAATAAAAATTTAAAAAAAAATATTGTTTACAAAAGAGCAGACGCAAGCCAAGAATGACCTTGATTACGACCAATGATTTTCAATCTGTGTTTACCCATTCTGACCCAAGGTCAGGAAGTAGGTCAGCTAAAAATACAATGTAGCAATAGGGATTATTTACTAGAACTGAACTGAATTTTCTAGAAAAATATCAAATCCAGTGAATAAAGTTATTACAATAGCATGCTATGAAATAAAAATACAATAAAAAATGTTAAAGTAACACACAAATAATTTAATTACATTTACGTAACACTTCCCCCACAAAGAAAAGAAAGATTTATATAATAAAGCTTTCTTTTTACCATATGTTAATTATACATGAGGTAAAAAAATTACATAAGAATAACTCTTATGAATTATACAAAGTGCACATGACATAATATTTCTATACACGGGAAAGTGCATGTACAATTAAGTTGTCTTTTCCTTTGATGTGCCTGATGTCAAGATTATATTCCTGTAACAAACAAACTCCACCTTAATAATCTTTGATTTTTGTTTTTCATCTTGTTGATGAAAGAAAGGGGGTTGTGATCTCTAATCACAACAATCGGAGAAGGAGCTGAACTAATGTAAACTTCAAAATGCTGTAATGTCAAAGTAAAGCCAAACATTCCTTTTCGATTGTTGAGTAATTTCTTTGGTGCTTATTTAATTTCTTCAAAAATAGTACACTGGATGATCAACACCATTCTATCTTCTTGAATCAATACTGCTCCAACCCCAACATCACTTGCATCAACAGATAGTTTAAAACATTGATTTAAATTTGGAGCTGTAAGTACTGGTGCACTTTTAAATATGGTATTTAACTTGTTAAAAGCCTCCTGACATTTCTCAGTCCAAAGTAACCTATTTTTCTTGCTCAATAAATTTGTCAGGGGTTCAGCAATATTAGAAAAATTGGAACAAAATTTCCGATAGTATCCAGCCATACGCAAAAATCGCATCAGTTGCTTTATACTGAGAGGCACAGGAAATTCAGGGATAGCCTTGACCTTAGCATCTATAAGTTTAACTTGATCATGTCCCACAATGTCCTAGAAATGTTACACAAGCACGGCAGAACTCACTTTTAGATAAAGTAATTGTCAAACTTGCATCACTGAGTCTGTCAAAGAATTTCCGAATTGCTGCTAGATGTTCTGTCCGGATGTCGTTGTAGATGATGCCATCATCAATGTAAGCATCACAATTATCTAGACCTGAGGTAATCATATTCATCAAAGGTTGAAAAGTACTTGGAGAACCCTTCATCCCGAACGGCATTACTTTATAATCATAGAGTCCATTTGGAGTCACAAATGCCGAAATTTCCATTGCCCTTTGCCTTAGTGGAATTTGCCAAAATCCTTTCAGAAGGTCAAATTTGGTGACATACTTGGCATTTCCAATTTTATCAATACTGTCATCGATTCTTGGCAATGGAAATGAATCTGTTTTTGTCACACTGTTCACCTTCCTATAAACAGTGCACATACGGAAAGTTTTATCCGGTTTCGGAACTAGAATACATGCTGAACGTTAATCACTTTTACTGGGCTCTATGAAATCATTCTCCAGCAAATACTGAATTTCCTTTTTCAAGTATTGCTGTCTGAGAGGGTTCAATTTGTATGGGTGTTGTTTCACTGGTTTGGAATTCACAATTTCAGCGTCATGAAAAATTTTGTTTATCCTCGTAGGAACACGTGGAAACAGTGCTCATATTCAAATAATTACTGTTTAAGTTCATTCCTTTCTTGTTGAAAATGTTAAAGTTTCTGGTCCAGATTATTCATAATTTCCGAATTCCGAAGATTTGTCGCTCCAAAATCAATTGAATCCGATTGAATTTTTTCACTAAAATCCTCAGTTTGTGGGAAAGGTACAACTAAATTAACTCCATGATTTACCTGGCTATCTCTTTCAATATACCGGTACTCCATTAAGTTATCTAGATCAGAGTACTGTTATTATAATTTAACTCATTGATTTTCTTCTTAACTCTGTAAGGCCGTAAAATCTAATTTGAAGAAAATTTTGAAGAATGAGCAAGAGAGAAAGAACTTGATTACAAGACTCAAAAATTCTCCCCATTAAAGTTCTGTGAAACCATAACTTTACTTTTGACAAGAGAGAAAGAACTTTATTACAAGACTCAAAAATTCTCCCCATTAAAGTTCTGTGAAACCATAACTTTACTTTTGACTTGAATTGCTGAGTTCCAAATTCAAGCATAACTAGCTGGAAAATGCCAGACATAAAATTTGACCTTTGAGCTGATTGAACAGATTTGAGATGGCCAAATTTAGTAAAAAACTTTATCAAAGCTTTCACTATGGCTTTAGTTTTAATATTCCTCAACGAAATCGCCTCCTGGAATCTTGTTGACGCACACATAATGGTCAACGAGTATTGGTTGCCTGACTTGGTCTTAGGTAAGGGACCAACATAATATAGAATTATTCTACTAAATGGTTCGTCAAATGCAGGAATAGGTTGCAGATGAGCCTTAGGTATCTTCTGATTGGGTTTTCCTACCATTTGACAAGTATGATAAGATCTGCCGTATTTACAAACATCACTTTTACTTTTTGGCTAATAAAATTGAGTCAGGATCTTGTGATAAGTCTTATTATTCCCTAAATGAGAAGCCAGAGGAGTTTCATGGGCCAGACTAAATATTTCCTGTCTGTAAGATTTTGAAACGAAGTTTGATAGTTCACTGACAACTTGTCACCGGCAGGTACCTCGGGAGGTCTCCATTTTCTCATAAGAATTCCATTTTTAATGAAATAGCAGACAGGTACTTCAGTGACTTCAGTTTCTCTAATGGCCCTTTGAAACAAACAGGAGATCTCAGGATCTTTTTCCTGTTCGACGACAAGTTATTGTCGTTTGTCACCCTGATTAGAAAAATGAGAATGAGTAGTTAAAAGAGGATGACTGTGATCAATACTTTTTGATTGATCCAAACAAGGAGTGAAAGTGACCTCATCAAAAGCCCGATCAGCACATGTATCAGCTAAAGGAATACATTCCTTATCGAAATCAATCTCAAGAGCTTTCTTTGCCATAGCTCTAGTAACTGCACAAGCTGGGTATAAATCAGGGAATTATTTTTCAATTGGATCGATTTTCTGATCCAAAGAAGGCTTGTCAGTTATAAGTGGATTGACCACAACCTTGTCTCCAGCTAGGTCGTTGCCTAGTAATAAATGAATGCTCTCAACGGGTAAGGAATACACTATCCCGACTGTCACATGTCCTGAATCTAAGTCTGATGACAAATTTACACAATGGAGAGGAACATGAACAATGCCTCACTCTCCTCCCTGAATGAGAACACTCTCATTAGAAGAAGACTACTCAGAAAAAGGCAAAGTACCTGATAATAAAAGACTCTGAGAAGCTCCTGTATCCCTTAAAATTTTAATAGCGATAGAATTGGCCAAATCACCGAAGAGTGATATAGAACCCTTCGATATGAATGGTTCATAATTTTCCATAATAAAATAAGACTGGGGTTGATTAGACCCAACAAATGTATTGCTTTCAATACATGACCGTGACCTTGATCTCTTAGTAATAAGAGCATTTAGGCTAGGTCTATCTTGATTCTGATGCTTATATTTCAATTTGAAGAAATCAGAAATAACGTGTCCTTTCTTCTTACAATAGGTACACGTAGGAAGAGACAAGGATTTTTAATCAAGCTTATCAGAAGCTTGATTTTGAAAAGTTTTGCCAGACTGAGTTTTAGAAGGAGTCGTATTAGGCTGAAATACCTTTTTTACCAGTAGACTGCTTAGTGAAGGACTTGCGTACAACAGGAACTTTATGCGTTCAGAAATACTCATTATCAACAAGAGCAGTACTTTCCAAGGTTTCGATCTTATGCTCTTCAAGATAAGTCTTAATGTCACTAGGGACTCTGTTCTTGAACCCTTCAAGTAATACTCGTTGTTTGAGATTTTCATAATCATGTTCACCTTTCGAGGCTAAGCACCATCTCTCAAATAACTGCTCTTTTTCTCTTGAAATTCGACATAAGTTTGTCTAGCTGCTTTTTTATAGTTCCTGAATTTGTTCTGATAAGTCTCATGAATTAATTCATAACCCTTTAAGATGCATTCCTTAACCAAGTCATGGTCAAAAATTTGCTGTACTGGCAGGGATGAAAAGATATTTCGGGCTTTGCCATAAAGTACACACTGCAATAATTGAGTCCAATGCTCCCTTGGCCATGTCAAATTTTCAGCAACTGTTTCAAAATAAGGAAAATATATGTCTACTTCTTTTTCACTAAAATGGGTTGCTAGCCTAATATTCTTTGTAGTATCAAAACTTGAATTTGAATGTGCAGTGGAAATGTGCATTTCACTTGCCAGCTCAATTTCTTTCATTCTAATTTGAAATTCCATTTCATCCGTCTATTTTTGCATTTGCATCTGTCTGTCTGTCTGTCTCTTTCTCTCTCTTCTAATTGCATTTGTTTATCTTTATCTCTCTAATGTCTCTCTCTCTCCTCTTTGCATTTGTTTTTTTTCTTCTCTTTTTCTTCTCTCTCTCTCTCTCTCTCTCTCTCTCTCTCTCTCTCTCTCTCTCTCTCTCTCTCCCTTTTCTCAAATTGCAACTGTAATTGTTTCTCCTCTTTCTGTAAATGCATTTGTTCTTTCTGTGACTTCAAACAAGGTAAAAATATGACAAAGGAAATACGGTCTGTGAATCTAATCCAAAAATTAATCGTAGAATTTAAAAATATAAGTCGTATCACTAAAATGATTAAAATGATTCAAAGTTCGAATCCCGATGAGGTTCCAAAATGGAAGGCGATGACGTCTTATACATCCAGTTTTGTGCTGATGTGTCAACAGTTCCTTGTTGAATTTTTATGAATCAAGAATAATATTCCGGCTTTAGATTTCCAAGTGACGCAAGCCAAGAATGACCTTGATTACGACCAATGATTTTCACTCTGTGTTTACCAATTCTGATCCAAGATCAGGAACTAGGTCAGCTAAAAATACAATGTAACAACAGAGATTATTTACTAGAACTGAACTGAATTTTCTAGAAAAATGTCAGACCCGTTGAATAAAGTTATTAGAATAACATGCAATGAAACAAAGATAAAATAAACAATTTTTAAATCTAACACACAAGTAATTTAATTACATATACGTAACAATACAAATAAGAAAGTCATAGCAAATTCATAGATGAAACAAACTTTATGCCAGTTGCGAAATATATTGGACTAAGATCTAAAATGTATTGTTTCTTGCGGAGCAACCAAGTAGAAAAGAAAACTGGAAAATATATCAAAAAAATCTGTTCTCAAAAATAATGTTGCTTATGATGATTATGATAAGCAGTAAAGTTGAGAACATGACTATGACAACGATTAGATCCGATCATCATGAGATAAAAACAAGGGTCTTAACCACAAAAAAGAATATCAGCGTGCGGTGACAAGAGATACTGCTTTGACAGCATTCACACGCTAGCTGATGGTCGTTACAAAACGTGATAAATTTTATCAAGCAATTATGATAAATGTTGGATGTTGCATACAGGCTCAAGATGCAAGCTAAAAAGGTAGTCGAATTAAGAAACGATGTTTTGTTCACAAACAATAAATTAGCGGCGCTGGAAAAAAGCATACGAGATTTCTTGAACAAAAATGAACAATCCATAAAAAAACATTATGAGCAGATACAAGAGTGATGTGAGCGAGTAGAGAAAATAACGCAGCTGTTTAGTGTAAAAAACAGGACAATCCAACAAAATTATTGTCATAATCAGTGAACAAAAAGTACCCGAGTAGTTATGTGAAAGGGGGATTCCCCTTCACGCTGCAGACAGATTCATAATGGAGTAGATTTTCAGATTTAATGATAGATTCTGATTAATAGAAGAAATGCCAATGTAAAATAGAAGCGGTGAAAGTAATCGAACGTCACCTTCCTGCTTGTGTCTTATGCGTAAAGGTTGGTCTAGGTTATTATTCGATGAATGTCTTCTTTTCCATAGGCAGTCATGCATCGTCACCATGCTACAAAGAGGTATTATGGTCCGGGTTGTACAGCGAGGTCAATGTTAATTTTGTTGTGTCATGTGTTATGTGTTATTAAGATATATGAGTAGCAACGAATTTGGAACATATGTGGAAAGCTGTATTTTATAAGTTTATTTTTGTTAATATCCATATAATATGTGTATAATTACTCGTTTGGCCTGCATTTGAAAAGCTTAAACATTATTGACAAGAAAGTAAACTTATTCGAGAGTAGTAGAACTTACGAAACAATATAAATAAAATGGTATTAGACAGCTATTGATGAAATGGGATATGATAAATAAATCATAGTAACAATATAAAAACTTCACAGTGGGAGAAAATGTGGTTTCGTTTTCTTAACTATTGCCTTAAATGTACGTGGCAAATAGTATTGCATCTAGGGACTCAATCATTTAATCCTTCAACTAGAAGATATCGGGTACATGGTTATCATTTTATCATCTCTTACAACACTTTTGAATAGAAAATCCACGTATGTTTACACATTTTATGCATAGAGTATGTCGTTTTACAAGCTAATAAGTTGTAATAAAAGGAAGGAAACCTCCGTTCAGAAGCATTATGACCGTTTGGCTCTGACCTATTACACTAGACAGACGGACATTAATCTTGCGTTTTACGCGATCTGTGGTCGCTTGAAATGTTTTGTTGCATGCTATCGAACAGCAATAATCCTCGACTCATTGGTCAATGGCTTTTACTTCGGAGTGGGTTAAGAGATGGTGGGGACGTGTCACGTGAATGGTAGAAACCTAGCGTGGAAACATATATTTATATATTTATGTCTCTTATTGTCACAGCAGTGTCACAATAATTGTAGGATCTTTCAAACTATATCTCATAAGCTTATAAAAGAATGAGGATAATAGTTTCATCTCAATGGTTAAAATATAAATTATGAAGGAAACTGTAATTCTTCACTCTCACATACATTAAGATACTTACTCATTTGTCAGTCTCTGCATTACGTTTTCCAGCGTTAAGGAAATAACTACATCTAGAAAATGGAAACTCCAAATGAATATATTTATCAACTACAGTCACAGATGTTTGCATCTCAGCTTACTTCTTACTTTGCTTCATCGATTATGATCTTCCTTCTATTGGCTTTGACGTCTGACTTGGAAAGCTTATGTTATTTGCTACAACTATTCAAAGTCTCAGCAAAATATACAGAATTATACAGACAGATCTAGAGTATAAAAATGTTAAAAAATCTCTCTTTTTCTCTCTGTCTTTCTCACCCTGTCTCCTTCTCCCCCCCCTCCGAATTTTTATAATTTGCTTCTGCAAAGAAGCATCGGTAATTCCAATTCTATCTGGGTTTTTTTCAACTTGTATTCCCATAATGTAATATCAAGACCAGATACAGACAAAGCCAACATAAATCAAAATTATGCAAACAAATATTTCATTTTCCAAAAATTCGGAATCAGAACTTTCTTTATCTCTTGCTTTGTTGAAGTAGCTTTTGCTACAGACAAAGCATAATACAAACTAAAGAAACTCTTCCTTTTTCTTAGTCTCCATCTCTTTCTGGGTAGGATTTAAAATGAAGCTCTCGACCTTAGATGAGATTGTGAAGATTTGCTGGATCCACTAAAGATTTCTCAAACGGGTGAAATTAAAAAGTCTTTACTACATACAATGAAAAGTTTTCAACAATGTCAATCTAAATTTCAAATACAATTTGAATTTCTCTGAAACCTTTTAATGAAATTCAGAACCGCGATGAGCCCCCAATGTTTGTAACAACTCTACGAATAATAATATATAAATGAATGAAGTGAAACTCACAAGTTAGGTAAAATTCAATAACAATTTATATTCCTAAAATTCAAAGTGAAAATTCATAACACACTGACATGATTGTGAATTAAATCATTAATGTCCAATTGCAATGTGCAAGAATATAAAATGCTGAGAATGGTTTCCAACAGTGTTCAATATCCTGATATGCCAGTTGTCTTGAATATTGTAACCTAGTAGATGTCTTTTATGTACAGATATATCAATGAGGAAATCATTCAATTCTGAAATCTAAAATGTCTTTAAATCAATTCCCAAAAATCCCGAAATAGCTTCTTAGCCTAAATGTAAATGAGCTCTTTCTAATTTCAAATTGCATAATATAAATAATTAATTCCTCTCAACTATATTTACTGGAAGATGAAGAACTGCATTATGCAGTAGAACTGGTATGTATCTAATAGTTGCAACGGAAAGGGTAATCAAGCTATTTCAAAGATAAAATGTTAAGTCATGTTTTTTTCATAGCCACTGCACTATAACTAGCGTCAACGTTCCCAAATGTTGTGCAGCCTACAATACAATTGTTTAGTTTTGAAATGTTACCACGCGTGACTTCATTAATATGACTGTCGATGTCGCACCCGAGCCTTCGATTCATTTTTGTTTTTTAAATTTTTCCAAAACACTTTCAAAGAAAAGATCGATGAAACATGCAAGAGATATCAGTGAAGAGTAACATTAAATCGTATGACGAGACTAAATATAAATGCGCATTTTCTCTCAGCAGAATAGCAATATGGCTGTATTCATGGTGCGCTCGCTCAATTACTCACCACCACGTGGCGATACCGATATTCTTCATCTGACGGTCATTTGCGGATCTCTCAGTATCAAACATATCTGTTCCAAAGGATAACAAATTGCTGTATGTTTTACAGTTGTTGTACATTTTACATTTGTCATTGGTTTCAACTTTGAAAGCAGATTAAATTAAATTTCACACACACACACACACATGCACGCACGCACGCACGCACGCACACACACACAGACACACACACACAGACACTCACACACACACACACACACACACACACACACACACACACAACGTCATTTCCACATATTACGTGTTGATGAAAATGATTATAGGAAATACTTCCCGATCCCGACCTGTTTCTCTAGATTGGGGTTTCCTGTATTAAATAAGGATCAGCCTGTAATTTAATCTAAAGGATGAAGCACACCAAAGACACTAAAGTTGTAGCTATTAACCTCAACTGTAACATTTGTTTGTATAGTGATAAATATTGTGCATAAAATCAAAATCTTTAGGACACGTTATATGACATTTAAATATATAACAGTGATTGAAAGAAATTCATAAAAGAGCATTGACATTATTTCAGCAGTTTGAATTATCGGATCCATACTTACTAAACAGTTAACCAATACTTGGTTATATTGTGCCAAGTAAGTGGGAGCTAAGTGCCTTTCCCAAAGGCAAACACAGGTGAAACCAATCTGCGAATATAGTATCTTCGGAATATAGTCATTCGACAGATGGAAACCGACCATTCTATTCCCACTCATATGGTTTTCGCAGATATTCTTTTACAGGCGTATCGGTACACCCAGACTATGACTGATAACAATCTTAAAAAAATGTTTTACGCATAGCTATTGTTTTTCAAAGTCAATGATTCCATGTTAATTATCAAACTTTAAAAGAACCACCATCTCAAGATAAGAGGCAAAATGGGAAGAAAACCTATGGATATAGTTTTCAGAGAAATATGGCAGTGTTACAGAAACATACATAATTTGAAGTTGGCTATAATAACCAATAACATAAGCTTATTAGCTTTTGTTCTAAGCATGTTTGTTATGCCCGCAATAATGCAAAACTATCTCGAGTCTATTTTCGAGTCTCAACAGCCTAGCTGCGTTCTTTCACTTGTATCAGGTGATCAGTTCTTCAAATAGTCTGACAATAGCATCGGATCAAGCGAGAAGTTAAAACAACACAAAATACACGTAGATACAGACTGAGGTCGATGAAACTCCACAAACAAACCTGTTTTTCAACTAAAGGCTCGCCAATTCAGCATTAACAATTTGCCTACTAAGACCAAGAAAAGAATATTTGTGAAATTTTATTAACACAATTGAATATGATGAAATAATAAAAAGTATATTTAAATACCCATCATCACTATTGTCTTCATTTGCAAAAACATTTTCTCTTTCCTTTCGAGATGTCTTTAAAGAAAAATAATGAACTGAATTAGGTCTTTATTCTAGAGGCCAGAGCAACAAGCTTAATTCAAGAGTTTGCAGATTTTGTTTTCAAAACAGAGTTCTCATAATATTCTGCTACTAAATTTAGGTTTCTCAAATCATGTAAATTTACATGAAAACAAAATCAGCATAAACACACACAATATAAATATCAGTATAAACTAGATCAATAATAATGAAATACAGACAGTTTTATGTAACACAGTATTTTATTCCGGAAAAGTGAAATTTCATAGGACAAGACAGGATGTTCTGACTTCCAATAGCCTAAAAATTCGCAATTTGTTTTACTGGTTAATTGAAGTCAAGGGGTGGAAGTGTAGTACGTTAATAATAACAAACCACGTCAATTCCGGTATATCAGTATATTGGCTAACTTACAAAGACTTCAAACAACCCACTTTTTTTCAAATACCCTTCGCAACCGTTGTTTGAAAACTACGTGTATGGTACATGTGACCGAACAGGCAACTGATACATTTAATAGAATATGGGCACAACCACAGTCAAAACAGAAGGCTAACGAACATATCCAGCACCATGATTACACAGAAAATGGTGACCATAGCGAAGCGGTCATTCAAGATATGCATGCAGAATGGGCCAGCGATGCGAGAAACGGATCGGTTAAGATGTTGACATGAATGCATTAGAGCTTGTGGAAAGTGAGAAAAACTAGATATATGTCATTCTTTTGAACGTCTTTTTCATATTCTTGACAGACACATGGAGTACATATATTTCTCATATAGAGTTTAAAGGTACCAGGTCTATCATTTGCTCAGAACATTTGTCAAGTACAAAGCAAAATGATTTCAGCAGATTTTATTTTCTATTTTTATTCTATTCAAGGCAAAGTCTGGTAAAAGATATCTGATTGTACAAAGTCATTTGTATTTTATTGTTTGGTGAAGATTAGAAAAGGGTTACTTTGGTTTTGATGACGATGTTTATATTCCATCTTACATTCAAACATTGATCGGTTTATTATTTTAGAAGAAATGTCTTTATATCCTTTTTGTTTACTGACGGTACAGTGAATTGGCAGAAAAAGCAGAAGAACTAAAAGTATCCTAGATACGTTTCATGCATACTATATCAGATGGATTTTATTCGTAAACATTGATTCAGCATTCTCATTATATACAATTTATACCGATCTTTCTCGTTATTTATATTGTTTGCTTAGTTGATGTTTTTCACTACGTACATTTTATACGTACTTTACATTTCTTATTATGCGTATTTTATACCTTTTGTTTTTATTATATACATTTTATTCTTCCTTGACATTTCTTATTATATACATTTTAAACTTACTTGACGTTCCTTAATATGTACATTTTACACTTGACGTTTCTCATGCATATTTTATAAGTACTTGACGTTTCTTATTAATTACATTTTTTATTTCCTTGGTATTGTTGATTTGGTACATTGTATTTTATTTGTACGTGATATTTCTCATTAATTTTTTATACATACTTGACGTTGGTCATTATGTAGATTTTTTACTTTAAGATTCACATTTTCTACATTTTGATACTCACTTAATATTTCTTATTATGCACAAATTTCACTTACTTCATGTTTTTTGTTATGTACAAATTTCACATACGTCATGTTTCTATTTATAAAAATGGTACTAACACCTGCCTCGCTAGGCGCTCAGCATTAAGAGGTAAGCGTTAGGACTGGACGGCATGGTGTCCGGAAAATGTAGCTGGGTGGGACATCATACTGCGGCATGATGCTCCAGTGCTAGACATCATATAAACTGCCACATTGTAGACATCGTAGCGATATGACTGAAGAGTATTTAAAGCTAACGTTATTTATATGTACATCATCTACTTTTATCGTTTCTCATTAAGGACATTTTTCAACTTTATGTTTCTCATTACGTGGATTTAATAATAAATATATCACATCATGTACACATTATGACTAACGTATCTTGGGGAGATGACATAGGTTTGGCCAAAGTTCATTTCTCGGTCGGTCTATATTTACATAGCATACCTGTAGTGATGTTGAAGGTCGAGAGACATATAGAGGAGTAAGGTTGTTGTCAACAGCACTTAACCAAAGGGTTTGTTTAATTTTCTTCACGTTACTTTGCCATGAGTTTTTACATGTTCTTCCAAAAAAGGTAAAAATATTAAACATATGAATAAAGAGAGATGAACACCTTTCTTAATATTTTGTATTGTGTATAATGTATTATTTGTAATATGTTATACCAATGAAATTCCTTTTCTACCTGTACTGAATCTTTGGTTTTGATTTCTCTTAATCTGAGTCCAGAACTTTGGAAATTCTACATGAAATGCCATGTCAACCTAATGTTTACCACATTTTTATAATACTTTCAGTAACAGACCCTCTAAATATAACTGACTTTTCAAGAAATGAACTTTGGCCCTCATGAGGGTTATTCGTTTATGTCTTACATTTTACAGTACGTCTTGTTTACTTGCAAATTAATCATTACTGCAATAACATCTGGGCAGAAATCATTTGTATTGTTATATTCAGATTTTGATTTTGGTGCAATTATTTATCATTCCTTGGAAATACAAAGTGCTCAATTATATTCTTAGAAAATGTAATTAACTGGGAATTATAGTGAATTCAAGCAAGGAAACCTTGGATTTCGTTACTGTGATTCAACAAAACACTGTTGGCAAATCAGTACAATTCAGGACATTGATATATTAGTACATTAGAGACTACCGTCTACTAAAGGCACATCAACACATTTAGTGTTAGAAATTATTTGGACTAGCACTAAAGATTAGTCAGACCTTTATTTATTAGGACCTATTTTAATAATTCTATCATTATTTGGTATTTAATTCGCAATACCGTAAGTTTGTTTTACATTTTCTCTTTGTATTTTAGAGAAATAAATTATGTGTTGAATTTTGTTAAAAAAAAGTTGTTCCTTTTGTTCTTTTCTTTTACTTTATTAAAGACCTTATAGTCATTACAGAAAATATTAGCTTGTTATATTTATACGAATTTAAATATCACTTTAACAGTCATAATATGTAATTACATTTAGAACCTTATCCCCTTAAAACAGGCGCAATGTATCAGTATCAGCACTTTTATGTTAGTAGTGGCAGTCAATCTGCCATTAGCCTTTTTTAACTCACAGCAGTGTACCTCACATAATTAAGTGAGACCACGGCACGCTATTACACTGCATTTTAAAGATGTGATAGACAGATAAATTTCTTTTAATCTTAAAAGTAACAGCACCATTGAATTATCCCCCAACCAAGGATTTTATATTTTATGGATAGTATATATTGGCCACACGTTCGGCTGAATGTCTGTTTTGAATTCTTTTCCAAAAAGGGTGTTTGTCCATTAGTTGGGGATATTTTTTCTCGATACAGAATAAACATTAGAATCTTGCTTACACATTCCAGACCCTCCTTATCTGCAGTAGCTGCCTCTTCATTTCCAGATCTATCATCGTGTCCTGGGCACCACTCCGAATTAACATGATTCAACGATTATACTGAACTAAAATGGCATCTAAAATATCAGGCTTCGATCTGCTAATTCTGCTCTTTAAAGATGTTAAAGGAAGGGAATATCCCATTTTCATCAAACTATCCCAGAATATCTGTAACAATTAATCTTGGTTCCTCTAGAAAGAAGAGGCGGTAATGTTGGATCAAAAACTACGTCTCTAGGTCAAATTGAAGCAAATCCTTGTTAGCACGATCCGTGAATGTACATAGATGAAAGCTAGATATAGATTTACAGCCCCTGGCACAAGAAAAGCCTCGTTTTTTACGAAACTCCGAATGTTTAAATTACTGAGTTTTGTTCTTTTTAAGAATGCATCATTTTAAGCCTAACACTTTGTTTCTAGGTCAAACTGAAATACAAAGTCATTGTTTATACAGAGTCAGAGAGACTGTCTTTTTTGTACTGTTGTTTGTTTTTCTGTTCAAACTCAGGTGAGCCATGCAAGGCCATGACGGCTCTATTGTTTGTGCACGCCTTGCTTTGTTTGTTTGGTGTTTCATTTTTCAGCACATTTTATGGCTATGTATGACGGTCGATTTTTGTGGTGGAGGCAGACCACCCACTTATTACTAAATATAATCAGTATTGAATTGCTCTCGCCATCTGTAAGAACCGACACTTCTCACTTACAGTGGGAGTCGAACTCTCAGGGGTGACAGTCAAGAAGGTTTCCAGGGTCATTAACCCCCTCGATCACAGAGGGGAGTATGCCTTTAATCTTTTATTTCGTGGGTCTTTGTCATAAATAGTAGGAGGGGGGATTCGACCAAACAGAAAGTGGCGGTTATGTTGTTGTTTTTTTTGGTGGTCAAGGGCCCTCATCAAGGCCCCGTTATACGAAATGGGGCTAAAAGATTACTGATTTAGCTAAGTAGTGTTGATTCAAGTGTTTCCATTGCAATTGTTGGATCGTTTCAGAGGATTATTCTGTCTCAATTTTTCTTTTTCCATTGTGCGTGAACACACCCCCCTGGGGAATCGCTAAGTGCGAAACGAAATTTTAGAGAGTCAGAGAACTGTCCAGGCTTAAGTTTAGTTTGTTAATTTATAGTCAATCAAGACCGTGCCCCCCCCCCCAGCCCCGCCCATAAGAAAACTCCTGGCACTTTAAGATGAACGACCTTTTGAGGCGGGGGGGGGGAACAGGTAAGTTGCACCTGGTTAGTTCTTTTTATAAGTTTACAATTACCCATTAAAGTATATCTCGTCTTATTTCAATGCGTCGCGGGTACACCCCTCCAACAAAATAGTGTCTGTCGCAAACGCCGACATTATGTCTACCGCGTTTGTTTGTGGGGACTCGAATCCATGAAGTCAGATGGAACGTTTGTCTGTACGTTTTTATTACCTTGGCAACTGTCTCACTTAAGAATATACGATTCAAACATTCTGGTGCAAAAATTATTCTGACCTCAGTGGCGTTGTAAGGCCTAACTAAATTTTCGTTGACTGAACATCAACTCAATTATTACAATGACGCCATGAAATCAAACACTGGCGTTCGACTTGATCTTTCCGCGAATGCGATCAGGGACACAACAGAAACCGGTGGAGTATATTAGTTTCTAGTAGCGTGAGCAGCGCTAATTGCAGCCGCGGTTTCAGCTGTTGCAAAAGCAGCTACACTTGGTGCTGTTAGAACAGCTGCCGGTATAGCACTGGAAAAAAGGTGGTAGACTAGTGTTCACTCAGGAACATCACCATTGAACACCTCGTAAATAACACGACACAACAATATTCAGTGAATCTGTCTGCCTCAGTTGCTCGCACCATCACGACATAACCATACGGAAACAATAGGCCAGAAGTTTTATTTGCTTTCAAGTTTACTATCTGACCTAGCTTGTTGCCTCCCCACAAAATATATCTACTGTGCTGATAGAACACCTCACCATCATCAAAAGCGCTATCATCAAAGTCCTCTATCCTAATAATTTTTGCTACCATCGCTATACAATAGTCCGTTTGTCTAAAAGAAAAATTCCGAACGCCTATTAGACAAATAGTATTATTATAATAATAAAGGTTGGGATAATATCAACTATAGTTGACATGATTCCAGTTGACAAGATCACACGAGATGAAAATATATGAAAGCTGAAAAAGTTGCATCGTTGACTGACCAAAGAACAATACGGACCAGTCAGAACAACACTGATCTCTACAACATCAACAAGTCAATTTACAACATCATTGATGGATTCACAAATGGACCACAAAGAGTTACGTTCGCTGATGAGTTTAACATCTTAATCAGCTTGGACATTATCACACGATCTCAATTAGCTCTAGTTTTAAGGAACAGTATTTCTCTTTATCCCAAAAAATTGTTGGAGATCCGAAAAGAAAGATTCAGTTGAGACAGATGCATGATGATGTTGTGAGACTACAAAAAAAGAAACCCCAACAAGAAAACAAACACAAAAAAAAAAACAAAAACAAAAAAAACCCAGAAAATGAATAAAACTATTCAGAATCTATCACAGTGTTTATTGAAAAATTTCTTTCATTCCGGTTGTGTTTCTTAACGTGCGAGGTTATGATAGTCATATCATTATCATAGCACTTGCCGATGATGAGATAACACAATTGTTGGGTAAAGGCAAAATAACCACAATACAAAATAATTTTTAAAGATACATGTCGTTCAGTGTTGGTGGACTCAGATTCCTTGACTCGTTTCAGTTTATGGCTAGCTCACTCGAGAGTCTGGTGAAGTCGTATGATGTCTTTAAGATCTTGGAGGACTAATTTGGTGAGTCGTCAAGTTGTCTTAAACCAAACGGGATTTATCCTTACGAATATGTCGATAGCTAGTCAAGATTCAATGAAAGTGAGCTACCATCAAAAGAAAGAGCTTACTAAATGTTATCAAATAAGAACATCACGGATGATGAGTATGACTTTGCAAAGTTGATATGGAGCAAGTTTGAGATAAAAAATCTTGATAAGTATCACGACTTGTATTTGACAACTGATGTATTGTTACTAGCTGATGTGTTTGAAAAAGTTTCAGGGTAGTGTGTCAAAAATATTATCAGCTTGACCCAGTATGGTATTAGTCATGACCAGGACTCAGATGGGACGCTTGTCTCAAAATGCGTAAAGTAAAATTGGACCTGTTCACTGATCCTGACATGTTCATGTTTATTGAGCGAGGTATACGAGGAGGTATCAGTGTCATCTCAAAGGAAAAGGCTAGAGCAAACAAGAAGTATTTGTCAAATTATGATCATCGCTCACCATAAAAATACATCAAAATCCTGATTCATACAATTTTTAAGATTATGCGACGAGTGCGATGCTACCAACTGGTGATTTATAGTTGTTTAAGCGGTGATGAGTACTTCAAAGAAACAAAAAATGGAGTAAGAGACGATGTTAGTTATTTTGTTGAAGTTGATCTAGATTACCCTGAGGATCTTCATGATTTGCATAATGATTATCCGTTTTGGGCGGAAGCACTGTTTTTCACAAATGACATTTTAAGTGAGCAACAAAGAGAGATGAAAATTAGACTGGATATGTGGTCAGGCATAGTAAAGAAATTGATACCAAATCTGATGAACAAAAAGCAATTACGTGATAATTCTTGCTGCATTAAGATAATCGTAGGTCATGGACTAGTGATAAAAAGGATCATCGAGCAATAAAGTTTAAGCAAGAGAGATGGATGGAACCTTATGTCAGTTTCAATACTGAGCAAAGAACGTTGGTTAAGACCAATTATGAAAAGACTTCTTCACTCTGAAGAATAAATGCTGCCTTCGGTAAGACAATGGAGAACATCAGGAAACGAGTCAACATTGAGATAGTAAATAACGCTGAAAGAAGAAACAAATTGATGTCGAGTGATTCGTTCGTTAACATAAAAAATATTGGGCGAAAACCTTGTGGCGATACAAGGTAAGAAAACAAATTTAGTTCTTGATAAACTGATCTTTGCTGGTGCTGCTATTCTTGATTTATCAAAGGTGTTGATGTACGATTTTCGTTATTACACAGTGAAAAAGAAATATGGTAGCAATGCACAATTACTGTTCTCTGATACAGATCGATTGGTTTATCAGGTTAAGATAAATTATATTTATTACGACATGAGAAAACATAAAGATCTATTTGATCTAACAGATTACCCATTTGAGCCTATGTTTCATGATGATACTGTTACGTGTAGGCTCGTACAAAAGTAAGAAAGAAGAGAGTGAAGCCAACAAGCTTTGTAAATTTAACAAAGTAATTTATTTTCCTAGAAATCAAGGTAAAAATATGAAGAAAGTGCTTACGGTTTGTGAATCTAATCCAAAAATTAATCGTAGAATTTAAAAATATAAGTCCTATCACTAAAAAGTTCTAAATGAATCAAAGTTCGAATCCCGATGAAGTTCCAAGATGGACGGCGATGATGTCTTCTATATCCTGTTTTTTGCTGATGTGTCCATAGTTAATTGTTGAATTTTATGAATAAAGAATAATATTCCGGCTTTAGAATTCCAAATAATTTCCAATAAATGTCTTTGTCCAAGAATTTTGATGAACACAAGTATTTTTCAGGGTGAATAAATTATTTTAAATAAAAAAACTAACTCGAACATGTCACAACACAAAATACCTCTGAGCTCCGAAGGTATTAATTTACGAGTGACTGAAACACTAAAATCGTTAGTTTTAAGAGCAAATTTAGATCATATGGTGGGGTCACGTGGTCATTTAGTTCGAACAACGCAATAAAGTAATATGTCAATTAGCATATAGGCTATTTACAGGTCCGATTGCACTGAACGAATCTTACTATAAGATTGAATAATAAAAATTAAAAAAATATATTGTTTACAAAAGAGCAGACGCAAGCCAAGAATGACCTTGATTACGACCAATGATTTTCACTCTGTGTTTACCCATTCTGACCCAAGGTCAGGAAGTAGGTCAGCTAAAAATACAATGTAGCAATAGGGATTATTTACTAGAACTGAACTGAATTTTCTAGAAAAATATCAAATCCAGTGAATAAAGTTATTACAATAGCATGCTATGAAATAAAAATACAATAAGAAATGTTAAAGTAACACACAAATAATTTAATTACATTTACGTAACACTTCCCCCACAAAGAAAAGAAAGATTTATATAATAAAGCTTTCTTTTTACCATATGTTAATTATACATGAGGTAAAAAAAATTACATAAGAATAACTCTTATGAATTATACAAAGTGCACATGACATAATATTTCTATACACGGGAAAGTGCATGTACAATTAAGTTGTCTTTTCCTTTGATGTGCCTGATGTCAAGATTATATTCCTGTAACAAACAAACTCCACCTTAATAATCTTTGATTTTTGTTTTTCATCTTGTTGATGAAAGAAAGGGGGTTGTGATCTCTAATCACAACAATCGGAGAAGGAGCTGAACTAAGGTAAACTTCAAAATGCTGTAATGTCAAAGTAAAGCCAAACATTCCTTTTCGATTGTTGAGTAATTTCTTTGGTGCTTATTTAATTTCTTCAAAAATAGTACACTGGATGATCAACACCATTCTATCTTCTTGAATCAATACTGCTCCAACCCCAACATCACTTGCATCAACAGATAGTTTAAAACATTGATTTAAATTTGGAGCTGTAAGTACTGGTGCACTTTTAAATATGGTATTTAACTTGTTAAAAGCCTCCTGACATTTCTCAGTCCAAAGTAACCTATTTTTCTTGCTCAATAAATTTGTCAGGGGTTCAGCAATATTAGAAAAATTGGAACAAAATTTCCGATAGTATCCAGCCATACGCAAAAATCGCATCAGTTGCTTTATACTGAGAGGCACAGGAAATTCAGGGATAGCCTTGACCTTAGCATCTATAAGTTTAACTTGATCATGTCCCACAATGTCCTAGAAATGTTACACAAGCACGGCAGAACTCACTTTTAGATAAAGTAATTGTCAAACTTGCATCACTGAGTCTGTCAAAGAATTTCCGAATTGCTGCTAGATGTTCTGTCCGGATGTCGTTGTAGATGATGCCATCATCAATGTAAGCATCACAATTATCTAGACCTGAGGTAATCATATTCATCAAAGGTTGAAAAGTACTTGGAGAACCCTTCATCCCGAACGGCATTACTTTATAATCATAGAGTCCATTTGGAGTCACAAATGCCGAAATTTCCATTGCCCCTTTGCCTTAGTGGAATTTGCCAAAATCCTTTCAGAAGGTCAAATTTGGTGACATACTTGGCATTTCCAATTTTATCAATACTGTCATCGATTCTTGGCAATGGAAATGAATCTGTTTTTGTCACACTGTTCACCTTCCTATAAACAGTGCACATACGGAAAGTTTTATCCGGTTTCGGAACTAGAATACATGCTGAACGTTAATCACTTTTACTGGGCTCTATGAAATCATTCTCCAGCAAATACTGAATTTCCTTTTTCAAGTATTGCTGTCTGAGAGGGTTCAATTTGTATGGGTGTTGTTTCACTGGTTTGGAATTCACAATTTCAGCGTCATGAAAAATTTTGTTTATCCTCGTAGGAACACGTGGAAACAGTGCTCATATTCAAATAATTACTGTTTAAGTTCATTCCTTTCTTGTTGAAAATGTTAAAGTTTCTGGTCCAGATTATTCATAATTTCCGAATTCCGAAGATTTGTCGCTCCAAAATCAATTGAATCCGATTGAATTTTTTCACTAAAATCCTCAGTTTGTGGGAAAGGTACAACTAAATTAACTCCATGATTTACCTGGCTATCTCTTTCAATATACCGGTACTCCATTAAGTTATCTAGATCAGAGTACTGTTATTATAATTTAACTCATTGATTTTCTTCTTAACTCTGTAAGGCCGTAAAATCTAATTTGAAGCAAATTTTGAAGAATGAGCAAGAGAGAAAGAACTTTATTACAAGACTCAAAAATTCTCCCCATTAAAGTTCTGTGAAACCATAACTTTACTTTTGACTTGAATTGCTGAGTTCCAAATTCAAGCATAACTAGCTGGAAAATGCCAGACATAAAATTTGACCTTTGAGCTGATTGAACAGATTTGAGATGGCCAAATTTAGTAAAAAACTTTATCAAAGCTTTCACTATGGCTTTAGTTTTAATATTCCTCAACGAAATCGCCTCCTGGAATCTTGTTGACGCACACATAATGGTCAACGAGTATTGGTTGCCTGACTTGGTCTTAGGTAAGGGACCAACATAATATAGAATTATTCTACTAAATGGTTCGTCAAATGCAGGAATAGGTTGCAGATGAGCCTTAGGTATCTTCTGATTGGGTTTTCCTACCATTTGACAAGTATGATAAGATCTGCCGTATTTACAAACATCACTTTTACTTTTTGGCTAATAAAATTGAGTCAGGATCTTGTGATAAGTCTTATTATTCCCTAAATGAGAAGCCAGAGGAGTTTCATGGGCCAGACTAAATATTTCCTGTCTGTAAGATTTTGAAACGAGAGTTTGATAGTTCACTGACAACTTGTCACCGGCAGGTACCTCGGGAGGTCTCCATTTTCTCATAAGAATTCCATTTTTAATGAAATAGCAGACAGGTACTTCAGTGACTTCAGTTTCTCTAATGGCCCTTTGAAACAAACAGGAGATCTCAGGATCTTTTTCCTGTTCGACGACAAGTTATTGTCGTTTGTCACCCTGATTAGAAAAATGAGAATGAGTAGTTAAAAGAGGATGACTGTGATCAATACTTTTTGATTGATCCAAACAAGGAGTGAAAGTGACCTCATCAAAAGCCCGATCAGCACATGTATCAGCTAAAGGAATACATTCCTTATCGAAATCAATCTCAAGAGCTTTCTTTGCCATAGCTCTAGTAACTGCACAAGCTGGGTATAAATCAGGGAATTATTTTTCAATTGGATCGATTTTCTGATCCAAAGAAGGCTTGTCAGTTATAAGTGGATTGACCACAACCTTGTCTCCAGCTAGGTCGTTGCCTAGTAATAAATGAATGCTCTCAACGGGTAAGGAACACACTATCCCGACTGTCACAGGTCCTGAATCTAAGTCTGATGACAAATTTACACAATGGAGAGGAACATGAACAATGCCTCACTCTCCTCCCTGAATGAGAACACTCTCATTAGAAGAAGACTACTCAGAAAAAGGCAAAGTACCTGATAATAAAAGACTCTGAGAAGCTCCTGTATCCCTTAAAATTTTAATAGCGATAGAATTGGCCAAATCACCGAAGAGTGATATAGAACCCTTCGATATGAATGGTTCATAATTTTCCATAATAAAATAAGACTGGGGTTGATTAGACCCGACAAATGTATTGCTTTCAATACATGACCGTGACCTTGATCTCTTAGTAATAAGAGCATTTAGGCTAGGTCTATCTTGATTCTGATGCTTATATTTCAATTTGAAGAAATCAGAAATAACGTGTCCTTTCTTCTTACAATAGGTACACGTAGGAAGAGACAAGGATTTTTAATCAAGCTTATCAGAAGCTTGATTTTGAAAAGTTTTGCCAGACTGAGTTTTAGAAGGAGTCGTATTAGGCTGAAATACCTTTTTTACCAGTAGACTGCTTAGTGAAGGACTTGCGTACAACAGGAACTTTATGCGTTCAGAAATACTCATTATCAACAAGAGCAGTACTTTCCAAGGTTTCGATCTTATGCTCTTCAAGATAAGTCTTAATGTCACTAGGGACTCTGTTCTTGAACCCTTCAAGTAATACTCGTTGTTTGAGATTTTCATAATCATGTTCACCTTTCGAGGCTAAGCACCATCTCTCAAATAACTGCTCTTTTTCTCTTGAAATTCGACATAAGTTTGTCTAGCTGCTTTTTTATAGTTCCTGAATTTGTTCTGATAAGTCTCATGAATTAATTCATAACCCTTTAAGATGCATTCCTTAACCAAGTCATGGTCAAAAATTTGCTGTACTGGCAGGGATGAAAAGATATTTCGGGCTTTGCCATAAAGTACACACTGCAATAATTGAGTCCAATGCTCCCTTGGCCATGTCAAATTTTCAGCAACTGTTTCAAAATAAGGAAAATATATGTCTACTTCTTTTTCACTAAAATGGGTTGCTAGCCTAATATTCTTTGTAGTATCAAAACTTGAATTTGAATGTGCAGTGGAAATGTGCATTTCACTTGCCAGCTCAATTTCTTTCATTCTAATTTGAAATTCCATTTCATCCGTCTATTTTTGCATTTGCATCTGTCTGTCTGTCTGTCTCTTTCTCTCTCTTCTAATTGCATTTGTTTATCTTTATCTCTCTAATGTCTCTCTCTCTCCTCTTTGCATTTGTTTTTTTTCTTCTCTTTTTCTTCTCTCTCTCTCTCTCTCTCTCTCTCTCTCTCTCTCTCTCTCTCTCTCTCCCTCCCTTTTCTCAAATTGCAACTGTAATTGTTTCTCCTCTTTCTGTAAATGCATTTGTTCTTTCTGTAACTTCAAACAAGGTAAAAATATGACAAAGGAAATACGGTCTGTGAATCTAATCCAAAAATTAACCGTAGAATTTAAAAATATAAGTCGTATCACTAAAATGATTAAAATGATTCAAAGTTCGAATCCCGATGAGGTTCCAAAATGGAAGGCGATGACGTCTTATACATCCAGTTTTGTGCTGATGTGTCAACAGTTCCTTGTTGAATTTTTATGAATCAAGAATAATATTCCGGCTTTAGATTTCCAAGTGACGCAAGCCAAGAATGACCTTGATTACGACCAATGATTTTCACTCTGTGTTTACCAATTCTGATCCAAGATCAGGAACTAGGTCAGCTAAAAATACAAAATCTGTTCTCAAAAATAATGTTGCTTATGATGATTATGATAAGCAGTAAAGTTGAGAACATGACTATGACAACGATTAGATCCGATCATCATGAGATAAAAACAAGGGTCTTAACCACAAAAAAGAATATCAGCGTGCGGTGACAAGAGATACTGCTTTGACAGAATTCACACGCTAGCTGATGGTCGTTACAAAACGTGATAAATTTTATCAAGCAATTATGATAAATGTTGGATGTTGCATACAGGCTCAAGATGCAAGCTAAAAAGGTAGTCGAATTAAGAAACGATGTTTTGTTCACAAACAATAAATTAGCGGCGCTGGAAAAAAGCATACGAGATTTCTTGAACAAAAATGAACAATCCATAAAAAAACATTATGAGCAGATACAAGAGTGATGTGAGCGAGTAGAGAAAATAACGCAGCTGTTTAGTGTAAAAAACAGGACAATCCAACAAAATTATTGTCATAATCAGTGAACAAAAAGTACCCGAGTAGTTATGTGAAAGGGGGATTCCCCTTCACGCTGCAGACAGATTCATAATGGAGTAGATTTTCAGATTTAATGATAGATTCTGATTAATAGAAGAAATGCCAATGTAAAATAGAAGCGGTGAAAGTAATCGAACGTCACCTTCCTGCTTGTGTCTTATGCGTAAAGGTTGGTCTAGGTTATTATTCCGATGAATGTCTTCTTTTCCATAGGCAGTCATGCATCGTCACCATGCTACAAAGAGGTATTATGGTCCGGGTTGTACAGCGAGGTCAATGTTAATTTTATTGTGTCATGTGTTATGTGTTATTAAGATATATGAGTAGCAACGAATTTGGAACATATGTGGAAAGCTGTATTTTATAAGTTTATTTTTGTTAATATCCATATAATATGTGTATAATTACTGGTTTGGAATGCATTTGAAAAGCTTAAACATTATTGACAAGAAAGTAAACTTATTCGAGAGTAGTAGAACTTACGAAACAATATAAATAAAATGGTATTAGACAGCTATTGATGAAATGGGATATGATAAATAAATCATAGTAACAATATAAAAACTTCACAGTGGGAGAAAATGTGGTTTCGTTTTCTTAACTATTGCCTTAAATGTACGTGGCAAATAGTATTGCATCTAGGGACTCAATCAATTAGTCCTTCAACTAGAAGATATCGGGTACATGGTTATCATTTTATCATCTCTTACAACACTTTTGAATAGAAAATCCACGTATGTTTACACATTTTATGCATAGAGTATGTCGTTTTACAAGCTAATAAGTTGTAATAAAAGGAAGGAAACCTCCGTTCAGAAGCATTATGACCGTTTGGCTCTGACCTATTACACTAGACAGACGGACATTAATCTTGCGTTTTACGCGATCTGTGGTCGCTTGAAATGTTTTGTTGCATGCTATCGAACAGCAATAATCCTCGACTCATTGGTCAATGGCTTTTACTTCGGAGTGGGTTAAGAGATGGTGGGGACGTGTCACGTGAATGGTAGAAACCTAGCGTGGAAACATATATTTATATATTTATGTCTCTTATTGTCACAGCAGTGTCACAATAATTGTAGGATCTTTCAAACTATATCTCATAAGCTTATAAAAGAATGAGGATAATAGTTTCATCTCAATGGTTAAAATATAAATTATGAAGGAAACTGTAATTCTTCACTCTCACATACATTAAGATACTTACTCATTTGTCAGTCTCTGCATTACGTTTTCCAGCGTTAAGGAAATAACTACATCTAGAAAATGGAAACTCCAAATGAATATATTTATCAACTACAGTCACAGATGTTTGCATCTCAGCTTACTTCTTACTTTGCTTCATCGATTATGATCTTCCTTCTATTGGCTTTGACGTCTGACTTGGAAAGCTTATGTTATTTGCTACAACTATTCAAAGTCTCAGCAAAATATACAGAATTATACAGACAGATCTAGAGTATAAAAATGTTAAAAAATCTCTCTTCTTCTCTCTGTCTTTCTCACCCTGTCTCCTTCTCCCCCCCCCCTCCGAATTTTTATAATTTGCTTCTGCAAAGAAGCATCGGTAATTCCAATTCTATCTGGGTTTTTTTCAACTTGTATTCCCATAATGTAATATCAAGACCAGATACAGACAAAACCAACATAAATCAAAATTATGCAAACAAATATTTCATTTTCCAAAAATTCGGAATCAGAACTTTCTTTATCTCTTGCTTTGTTGAAGTAGCTTTTGCTACAGACAAAGCATAATACAAACTAAAGAAACTCTTCCTTTTTCTTAGTCTCCATCTCTTTCTGGGTAGGATTTAAAATGAAGCTCTCGACCTTAGATGAGATTGTGAAGATTTGCTGGATCCACTAAAGATTTCTCAAACGGGTGAAATTAAAAAGTCTTTACTACATACAATGAAAAGTTTTCAACAATGTCAATCTAAATTTCAAATACAATTTGAATTTCTCTGAAACCTTTTAATGAAATTCAGAACCGCGATGAGCCCCCAATGTTTGTAACAACTCTACGAATAATAATATATAAATGAATGAAGTGAAACTCACAAGTTAGGTAAAATTCAATAACAATTTATATTCCTAAAATTCAAAGTGAAAATTCATAACACACTGACATGATTGTGAATTAAATCATTAATGTCCAATTGCAATGTGCAAGAATATAAAATGCTGAGAATGGTTTCCA
>JAECUM010014480.1:0-36739 GCA_016617855.1 Megalonaias nervosa
CTGGGTTTTCTCTTGTCCTGTGGCCTCTTTTTGCTCATCGCTATCCCTCTGTCCGCTTTCGGGGCGGAACTGCCGAGTAAGTTTTTGTGGTCTACTTTCAACGACTATGAATGGAGTACACTATACTCATGAAAGTAAACTGTCTGAATTTCAAGGACTATAAATGGAGTGTTCTTATTACTCTGCAGTAGAGCTATACACATATCAAGATTCGCAAACTAACTCAGTTTGCAGTTTAATTGTTTAGAACGTATGATGAGTAACAAATAAATACGCTTTACTTGCATATTCCTATGTCAGGAGTAAATTACATTCGGTTTATTTGCATATTCCTATGTCAGGAGTAAATTACATTCGGTTTACTTGTATACTCTTATGTCAGGAGTAAGCTACAATCTTTGAATTTCGATATTCCTATTTGTGGAGCTAATTACATAAGGAGTATTTGTATTTCCGTATTTACGTTCTGTGCTTGGGCTTTTTCATAATTCAGGAATAATTCAGGAATCATTCCAATATCATCCGTTAGACCATATCATGTTGCAAACAATGGGACTGAGAAAATTTAGTCCTTATTGGGACTAGGACTAAAATGTTAATGTCTCAGTCTTGTGTTGTCCAGCATACAAGCTTCTTTTGACCATGGCAAAAACGTCTGACGGTCAGCGTATGGGATTGTTACGACCAAGGCAAAAACGTCTGGTGGTCGGCATTTGGGCTTCTTTTGACCATATTAAAAGCGTGTGTTGGTGAAAATATGACCATTGTAAAGGAGTGTTGTGTCCGGTATATAAGCTTGTTATTACCCAGGTAAAGGGTTGTGGTGGTCGGCATATGGGCTGCTGGGATCATGGTAGAAGGCAAGCATACATTTGATTTGATTATCAAGCTCCAATATACAGAGTCTTTGATTGCGTTGCTCCTGAAGCAAATGTCATCACTTGATGAGTAACGAACTAAAACTATACCGCCGGACACCAGCTCCTTAACGCAAGCAGACAATATGAACAAAATCAATATGAATAGACTCACATATAATAAACATAACTAACTCGTGCATGCTGTTTCAACCAACTAAATGTCGATATATTGTCACAAACCAGTTATATAACACATGTAATAATAATAATAATAATAATAATAATAATATTGTGGGATTAATACTGCGCCTCATCTTTAGAAGCTCTAAGCGCTTTTCAATATAAGATAACACATAATCATATACAACGACAAGATTACAAAAACAAAAACCATACAATTTGAAGTTGTTGGGTTAGCCTGGATGTTATGCATTAATTGGGTTTTATTTATCATACACAGGTTTATATTAGTAGCAAACAGAGATCGAGGGTTAGGGACTGATACGATGAGACTGCATATGACGTAGAGATGATCTGATACAAGTTCGTGGGACACCAATAAGACTTTAGAAAATTATCATCATGTCAATGCAGAATCCAGTCTAAAATGTGACCATGTTTAAAGGGTGGGTTAGCTAACTGACTGTTAATAGAATCTAGGAGTTTTGATGAGTATTTATTTCCTGGACAGTCAATGTGAAAATTTAAATCTCCAAGAATAATCGGGTTGCCACCTATCGAATTTCAATACACCAGGATCTTGCGAAACCTGCTCCAAAATGGAGAGATTCGGTTAGCTTGTTTTGTTTTATTTTGTTGTTATTTTTTTTTCCCCCCTTTGGTTTTTTTTTTTTTTTTTTTTCGACAAGGAGGCGGGCGGTAGAGGCAGAAAATGGACTGACCTTTGTTCCATTGTCAGTGTAGTTTGGACCAGTTCAAACAATGTGTGTTTGGAAATGAAAGTTGTAAAGTAGTTAAGATGGTGAATTATGCAGGTCTTTGTGAGTAGGATGTATGCTAAAGGGCCCAAAGCCATTGGCTGGACAGTCATCGCGGCGATCAGTTCTTAAAAATGCGGTCGAGAGTTTGCTGAAGGTGATATCAAATAGGAAGGCTGAATTATATATAAATTTTTGCTGATAGTGGTTTTTTCGATAAAGGGTGGATGTCCTAATTGTACCCGTACGATTGTCTTTCTATTTCCTTAAACACTTACACATCTTTCCACCTGTATTTCCTTAAGCATCTAGAAGCATCCGTGATAATAGAGTAAGTCTGGCGTACAAAGACGACGGAAAAACGTATGCAGGTTCTGAAAACGAGGCCATCTCCATTCGGAAGTTTCCTGCAGTCGTGTGTCGTCTCCTGAGGAACCCGACTTATGTCTGTTTCACTATTGGTGGAGCAGCCGAGGGAATCATTAATTCCGGTATGGCGACATTCCTGCCGAAATTTATTCAAAACCAGTACAACCTGTCAGCCGGTAATGCAGCAATACTTACAGGTAAGATTTAAATTGGGATACTTTAAAGTAGCTTTAACAATTTTAGTCGTATCACTACGATTTCGGCAGTGTGTTAGTTTATAGTGATGTTTAGCACTGGGGTATCATGCCGCAGACATGTCCCACCCAGTCACATTATCCTGACACCAGGCCGATCAGTCCTAACACTAACCTCTTAATGATGAGCGAGGCAGCTGTTAGTACCATTTTTATAAGTCTTTGGTATGACTCGGCCGCGTTTCTAACCCGCGAACTCCCGCAATCGATGCGGACGATCTTACCACTTGGGCCACCGGAGCTGTCTTACAGGTAAGAACCCTAACATATAGTGTTACGTGTCTAGGCTCGTTCAAAAGTAACAAAGAAATGAGTGAAGCCAATAAGCTTTGTAAAATTTAATAAAATTATTTTCCTAGAAAACAAGGTACAAATATGAAAAAGGACTTACGGTTTGTGAATCTAATCCAAACATTAATCCTACAATTTAAAAATATAAGTCCTATCACTAAAAAATTCTAATTGAATCAAAGTTCGAATCAAGGTGAAATTCTAAGATGGAAGGCGATGACGTCTTCTATAACCTGTTTTATGTTGCCGTGTCAACAGTTCATCGTTGAATCACCAAAATTAATATTCCAGCTTTAGAATTCCGAATAATTTTCAGTACATGTATATTTCCAAGAATTCGGATGAGCACTAGGTAAAGTTTCCATGGAAAATAAATTATTTTAAATAAAAACTCAATTCAAACTGGCATCAACAAAATAATACCTTTGAGCCCGATGGTATGAATTACGACTGACTAGAAAACACTATGAAACATCACTTTAACTCCAACTGAAACGCAAAAAGAACCACGTGATAGGGTCACGTGCTCACTTTCTTTCGAGAAACGTAGTAACATCATATGTCAATTGCCATGTCCGCCATGGACGAATTTGATTGTACTGAACGAATCTTACTATAAGATTCAATAATGAAAAAAAAATAAAAAAAGTTGTTTACAACACATCTGAAACTGGCCCTGAAATCTAGGTCACCAAAAGATACAATGTTTCTACGAACTGCGTATTTATCAGGTTTAACAGAACTGAAGTGAATTTTCTGGAAAAATGTCAAATCCAGTGAATAAAGTTATCATTACAATAACATAATGAAATAAAAATAAAATAAAAATGAAATTTGAAACTAACACACAAGTAATTAAATTACATATACGTAACAATAGTCTTCCAATATGGGACACTTTGAGGCTGCGAATAATGGAAACACATGTGCTGTGGCTGGCTAGCAACAGACACATAGTCCAGAAAAGGAAAATACATGTAGGTTAGACATGTACAAAAACTGGAAGGACAAAGATATAAACACACATACAGAGCGATATCTATGTACTCGTAATGTTAAGGGGCTACATACATATTTGAATACGCACTTATACATCCAAGTTAGTACGTTGTTGTGCTCAAATAAACGTACCACTGTAAATCCAGAACAGAATAAGATAAGAGTGTTATATTTGAAAAGTGTGGTATAAATAAGAGTGATATGTTTGAAAAGTGTGATAAAACACTATACAATAAAGCTTATATTTGCAGAGTGTGGTGTAAAATAAAAATGTTATATTTGAAACGTTTGGTAAGAAGATAACCGGGTTGGATTTCGGATTTATAACAAATCTTTTAAAGGTGATACAAATACAATGTTTATTGATTAATAGTTTGTATGAAAAAAAAAGGATTAATACGTGCGTGTATAAGATCCAAATATTGGACAATTAACACAATCCGCACAAACCTAATATTGCAATAAATATAATTACAAATAAATGGCTTTACACAGTACAAGGACAAAGGTGAATGATTCACAGTAGTTTCAAAAGACGAAAGGAATGACGTGTTTTACTCAAATAGCAAAATATGATGTACTTTACTCATGCAGTAAAATGTGTTCACTCAAATAGTGAGAAATGAGGTACTTTACTCAAATAGCAAAATGATGAAAACAATGGAACAGATATCGTACAAAATATCTTTACACTCTCAAAACACTGGGTATAACAAACCCCAAAATTAGCCACGGCTAAAAGGTTACATGTATGGAGTTATACTCCGTCACCAGAATATTTGGCTACCAGTCAAACTGGTCAATCAAGCAGTCAGCATTTCAGGTAGTCATCCACCACCATTCAATTCCTTGGTCAATCAAGCAATCAGCGCTCACCAATCGGTCAGCAACGCCCGGTCACCTACTACTCGACCAGCAACACACTTCACCCAGCTCCACGGCTGCTATGGGTCAGCTTTACAGCTGCTATTGTCAAACTTCTATGGTCAGCTCTACAGCTGGTACCCCGTCGACTCTGATCAGCTGAAAATACATCTAACACCGTGTACTATGCATGACATGGGCATATACGATGACACGTAATAATGTTGTATACGGTAAGCTATACAAATTACATTATCGGCACAACATTACAAAGCAATAAACAGGTTCGGAAGTGAACCTACCTGTGTCCGATAAGAATCCTATGGTATTAAACGTTTCTTAAAAATGCAACTTTATATTACTAATACAAATCTCTTGCTAAGTTACAAACAATAATATAAAATATTTGCATTATACTACGTAAGCCGAAGAATAAAATACTCAAAGATAAACGTGTTAGTACACTAGTTATAACCTATAATATACAAAAGAAATTAATAAATAATTCACATACCTCTACAGCTGAAGATGTGCATGTCCTTAAGTATACTGCTAACTGACAATACGTTCCGTAATGTAAAGATTTAGTTTTACAGTCAGGCATTTATACACAGACGATGCAGCCTATATCGTCTGTGCACTGGAAGTATTTGGTTTTTCCCATAGAAAGCACTTCGCACGTGCGGCATAGGATGAACCGAACTCACTGTTTCGAAATAATATACAATATACATAAATCACCATCGGGTATCCTTGTACTCAAAAAAAACGAAACCCGAGTACATGTTTTTAATAAATAAAGGGATTTATACAGTTCCGTGACAGAGTGTTATATTTGAAAAGATTGGTATAGAAAGGGTGTTCGTTTTGAAAAGTGGTATAAAATAAAAGAGTAATATTTGAAAAGTATGATATAAAGTGTTCTATTTGAAAATTATTGCATAAAATAAAAGAGTTTTATATTTGGAAAGTGTAGTATAAAATAAAAGAGTATTATATTTGAAAAGTGTGGCATTAGAAAGCAGACAATATACAAATATTTGAGTTACAGGCACATGACATATGAACTTTACTTCTGTCATGTTGAATTGTTCAGTTTCTAGGAGATTTACAATTATACTGTCTGTGGCTCCTCATTAAGATAGTCTAAGATGAAGGAATTATGCATGTTGACATTGACTTGGTTTAGTATGATGTCCCACGAAACGGTTGGAGGGGTCTATTTTAATCCGCAATCCGCTGTCGGTTTAAATTTACAAATATGGTTGTCATGGATAGGTTTTTTCAAGCTGGTTTGAGTGAAACGTTGATGAATAACAACTTGTTTTGTAGTAGGAAATGCCGGTTATTTCTACACTAAATAACTACACAATGTTATTAATAATAGTCGGAAATTTCTACAAGAAATATCTAAAGGAATGTTATTATCTGTAGTCGGGAATACAGGTTATTTGCACATAACATAGCTGACGGAATGTTTCTGACAATAGTCGAAAACGAAGACTAATAGTACACTCAATAGCTCAAGAAATATTATTCATTCACTAAATGGTCACTCTAACTAAAATCAAGACATCGAACAGAGCGAAAATCCAATGGACAATGACACTAGACCATGTTGTGTAGCCTTTTCGATATACTAATCAAATTACAGCTTTCAACTTGATTAAAGTGAAAACTTCATTCGGAATATATCGGTCAAACTATAACTCTCCCTAGAAAGAAATGCAACGTTTATTCCGACAGGTTTCCAAAAAGGAGTTTACCCAGATTTCATGATATTAACCTTTGATTTTGAAGTAGATTTACTTGTTATAAGCCTTTATATCCTACGGCATTTAGATCGTGTGTGTAAGTTAGTACAAACACTGCCTTTTTAATACAAGATTACGTTTTGTAACTTGCTAAAATACACCTGCTTTGGTCGACAACAAGGTTATCAAATGACCTGCAGTTTTGTAATTTTGTATATATCTCAACCACAGTATTAGAAAATGGGAACCAACTTGACCCATATGTCTGAATAAATTTGGCTTAGCTATACAAACATATGCATAACATTTAGCAATGTGTATCAATCCCTAGGTGCTGTGGTAGGTATGGGTCACCATAAAAAGATAAAAGGGGAGGGGAATACTGGTTGAAAACTTTGATGTTCACTATGCATACAGATGCGTGTCGTTTCCGTCATGGGAACCAGAGAGAATTACCTTTCCATGGGCATTGTGGCAGTCCCCAGGACACTGAAAATGGAAGAAGAGAGGAAGGTAGCACTGGGGCTGTTGGTTGCTTCATGTGTAATATATTGAATATGCATGACAGTTCCATGATCATAACCAATGAGTATTATTCAACAGGTCTTGTAGTGATTCCCGGGGCAGCTGGGGGCAACTTTGTAGGCGGCCTGGTGTGTAAATGTATGAAGCTGAAGGTCAAGGGAATGGCCAGATTGTCTTTCGTCGGGTGCCTCCTAACAGTTCTGTTATTCACCGTTCTCTTCCTCAGATGTGAAAAAGCTGAATTGGTGGGCATCGATCGTCACTATTGGAACAGGTAAAATATATATTTTCTATGTGGACAAATTGTAAATTCATTTCATTCGATATTATTTCCTTAGTTTCCTCTTCAGTCTATTTAATACTGTATATTTTAATATCTAAAAACTATTGTATAGACTGGATGTACTAAATAAATTTCAAAATGGCTGTCTGATATTTATGCTTCATTTCAAATAGCAGCATGTCCTTATTACTATTAGGACTGTCTTACAATAAACATAATGATTGGGGACTTCAATTAATTTTAATTAATTTTAATTACAATTTCTTTTTTCCGCACCTGGTCAAAGGACAAAGTGAACTTGTATCATTCTGCTTCGGTCGCACCTAGAACCCTTCCTCTACAGTTTTTTTCCAAGCTTTTTCTCAAAAATTAATTATACCACTTTCGTAGTCTAGATATCTTGCATGCAGGTCCAACCGCCCTTGTATCCTTTTCTTAAATTTCAAACAAAATTTAAAAAATAGGCCACATATCCTCTTATTCTCCATTTTATCTTTTAAGAAATATCCTAGGTCACCCCTCTTGTATTTCGAACAACGATGTTCTACGTACCACACGATTACCTTTGTTTTTAAGAACAACACAAAAACAACTAACCTAATACACAACATTAAACATATATATTCCATCAGCCCTCAACATTAAAAGAATCTCAAAAGCAATAAACCACCGACCCTACTAAATAACAAAATATAATGTATTCCTCTAGCCTTATAAAAAGAACACCTGACCAACAACACTTATACTCGTAGAAGAAACGCATGCTCAAACTGTCAAAATCTAGAGCAATAAACACCAGACAATCAATCCACACAATTTTAAGAAAACCCACGCTCCTCTCCATCAAAATTTAAAAGACCAAGGCCACCAATCCTCAAAAATGTTAAACAAACCTCCCGGAAAATTATTGGATCGTTAGCCCTCATAATGAATAAAAACAGAATAAATACACCAACAATTCTCCATGTTGAAAAACAATCTTTCACCACCAACCCTTCAGATTGGTTCAAAAACTACTATAATCTATTAAATCCGGAATGTTTTGTAGTAATTTTATAAGCCCTGAGCCGGTCAGGGAAATAACGTGTGTTCACAAGAGCCAAACAAATGTTTTTCTTTCCCCAGCAAGTAAAGTCGGGTAAAAGTATTTATTTCAATCGACAACCTCTTTTTAAAAGGCTTTGCCATGATAATGAGTGCCTCATAGAGGTAGACCATGCGGTGATAATGAGTGACTCATAGATTTAGGGCTTGCCAATGTAATGAGAGTCTTGTAGAAGTACGATAAATAGAGCTCGTATTAGGCCTTGCTGTCAAAATGACATTATTGTATTACATCAGAAACTAAGGAATTGTAGCAAAGAATTAACTAGTGAAATTGGGAAAGTATAGAGAAAAAGTATTGCAATTCAGCATTGCAATCTAGCGTCCGCTCCGCCTTGAACGATTTTCTTTATTATATTATTTGGAATGACATTATTAGTGTCTTCATATGGAAGTGACAATAAAACTGAAGACAAGTAAATAATTTACTTAAAGTTTTTTTAAGAAAACTAACCCGAACAAAAGAGGTTACTATAACAACAGAATTTAAGATATGTTACCCAGAAAGAATGAAAACTGTTTTACAAACGATTACTGCAAGTTTTAATTAATCTTCCTTTAAGATTCGATAACGATGATTCAGTGAAGGTTTACAGAGCATGTTGTGATGCAATCTAATAAACTGAGGTATATAAATGGCGACATCATCATTAGGTAATTTTGTTCATATTTAAAAGATAAAAAATACCAAACTTAGTTAAAATCAACATTTAGGTTTCATGTAAATTTTCATGTAAGAAAATTTGTGTGAATGCTTAGTAGTCTTACGAGTCTAGGCTCTTAAAATAAGTAACATAAAAGATTGAAAGGCAACAAGTTTTGTAAAATTCAACAAATAATTTATTTCTCTAGAATACAAGGTGAAAATGTGAAAAAAGAACTTACGGAATTGCGAATTAAATCCAAAAATCATCCAAGAGTTGCAGACACAAGTCCTAATAATTTAAAGCCCTGAATACAATTCAGTAGAAGTCCAGAATAAATCCAAAAGCTGAAGGAGATGATGTGTTTGTGGTAGCTAATAGAGTGTTGATGTGTCAATAGTCATTTTTTGAATCGCAGTAATATAATTCCAGGTTTGAATTCACTATAAATTATAGTGAATGTCTCTGTCCATGAATTTTTCCAGAGCACTTTTGTATTCAATTGAATTCAACAACTTGAAGAAATAAATTTTCCAGCCCAAAAATGATACACTAGACACAACATATAATGCAACTTGAAAGTACTAGATCTTCAAGCACGATTGACAAAATCCTCTCAGTTACAAGATTACATAGTTCTCTACTTGACCTCAGTTCACAATTAGCATTTCTATAAACAAAAACTATTACCTAATGGAAAATAACCTTCTAGAATGATCATGATGTTTACAAAACAAAACCGATAACCTGGATTATTTAAAATACCCTAAGAAAATTCCAAAACCTAGACCTAGATTCAAATAAACATATGTATTTATATTAGTAATAAGTCTGATTTTAAAGCCATACACACAGCGACTAATTTAGCTATGTATTAGTTGTTTAAACAGAATAAAATAAAAAAGTCAATTCAGGTTAAGCAGAAATTAACTCAGGTTTAGACATGGTCAAGTACAACATACAATGTTACATTGCAATAAAATGTAAAGAAATAAAAAAATAACAAAAACAAAAATAAAGAACGTAAATTAAATATACATTTTAAAGTAGTATTGCATGATAATCAATCTTTTTAGTCAAACAAGCAACAACATATATCTAATGGAAGTGAACACAATTTTGTATAACTTTACTATTCCTCCTCATGATCAATGTATGCATATGAGTGTAGCCATAATGAACATAAAACTGCAGATCGAGTGCAACTTTCACAAACTGATTAATTAAGTACTTATAAACGCGTATATATATATATATATATATATATATGTGTGTGTGTGTGTGTGTGTGTGTGTGTGTGTGTGTGTGTGTGTGTGTGTGTGGATTAAATGTTTGCTGAACAAATAATAATTTGTTTATAACGGAGAAGCCTACCTAGTCAATGCTCACTAATGATAAACTACAATGGACTTATTTATTTCGTCAACATTAGAACGGACTAACAGACCGAGAAATATGTACGCTAGATAAAAATATTACACCTAAAGTGATCTGTTTTAGCTTCTCGAGTACACAATTAAACAAGTATGACAACCTGGTTCTACTGTTTTAGTCACTGTAAAGAAAAATTATTTAAAAACTTATTTAACGTGAATAAAATTAAGATTCAGGTGGAATCACTAAAATACGTTTTCAGGAATGAATTTCAGTGGGATGGATACACCATATTGCTTTCGGTAAAAATATATATTATGAGGTCAAAAACTAAGGTGCTAGTAATAATTATCTAGGCAAGAATGATACAATGTCGAATGTTTTGCAATCAGGACATCAGTACATCACAGTGACAAGACCTCTAATAATAACGAGGTTACCTTCAATTACAGTGACAAGACCTATAATAATAACGAGATTACCTTCAATCACGGAGACAAGGTCTCTAATAATAACGAGATTACCTTCAACCGCAGTGACCAGACCTCTAATAATAACGAGATTACCTTCAATCCCAATGACAAGACCTCTAATAATAACGAGATTACCTTCAATCCCAATGACAAGACCTCTAATAATAACGAGATTACCTTCAGTCACAGTGACCAGACCTCTAATAATAACGAGATTACCTTCATCCACAGTGACAAGACCTCTAATAATAACGAGATTACCTTCAACCATCGTGACCAGACCTCTAATAATAACGATATTACCTTCAATCCCGGTGACAAGACCTCTAATAAGAACGAGATTACCTTCAACCACCATGACCAGACCTCTAATAATATCGAGATTACCTTTAATGACGGTGACAAGACCTCTAATAATAACGAGATTACCTTCAATCACGGAGACAATACCTCTAATAATAACGAGATTACCTTCAATCACAGTGACCAGAGCTCTAATAATAACGAGATTACCTTCAATCAAGGCACGTACGACTCTTATACCTCATGATCCTTTGTATATAAATCATATATGGTTTGGTTGATGCCATACATTCCCTTCCTTTGTCCAACCTAATGAAGATAATACATTATTTCCACCATTATAAGCAGCTGTAGGGGCAAACATTATAATTTGTTTACCTTCTTTTAACATAGCTTTGCATATTTCTAGCCAAAATAATGTTTTATCCTAAAACTTATTAATTATATGGCATTGGGTTTCATCCAGCAAAAATATGTTCGTATTTTTGGGGTATTTATCAACTGCTGGTAAATATAATTATTGTTATCTCGGTTGAGCTTTTCATCCCTCATTTGATCAACTGTATATATGAAAGATTTTGATTCCATAAGATTCTCATATATTAAATTATCATCATAAAAATATTAATAGTTTTAAAGGATTACGAACTCTTAACTATTACCACATTTCGCCCCTTTTCGAACTACTGAAATGGAACAAACACAACTTATGAAAGCTACAATTAGGTTTCTCAAATGAGATAAGCGAACCTAACAATGGTGGAATCGAAGAGGACGAAACTTACTCACAGGGCAAAACCTGTTTACTTGACGATGAAGAATATAGACAATAATAAAAGTTAAATATATCAAATGTGATATATAAGGAAACAATTAGCAAATATGTATTGACAAGGCGAAGGATAACACAAAGAAACATACCGAACCTTTTGTAACTGCTAGTTACCAAGAGTCAATCCCAGCTACATTAATACTAAAAGAGCTATATTGGATAAAAAAAAACTGATCTCAAATGATAACGTCATATATATTTTGAATTAACCAGTTGTGTTGAACCCATTTAAGTTTGTCACGTCTGAAGCATGCCCTTTCAAATAATTATTGTACTACTTATATATAGTAAATGTTTAATACCAACATCGTACTGCTATAATTGTACAGCTATCAGTTCTCAGTATTAGTTTAAGACATGCTATAGTCCATTATGTTTCAAGTTGCAGCAAGAGAGTGACTGGCAATGACTTGAAAGACTGATATTATGACTTGAGTAATTGGAATGATGACTTTAAAATCTGAAAGGATGACATGAATAAATGGAATGATGACTTGAATAACTTAATTGATATGAAAAGCTTTAATGATAACGTCAATAGCTGAAATGATGACTTGAATAACTGGATTGGTGACTTTTAAAATCGTATCGATGTCATTAAGCTTTTCATTTAGTAACTTGTTTGCTTCTTATAAATAAGTAAGCCTAACCCATTATAAGAGTTGAAGTTTCGTTGGAATTTAAATGTAAGGAAAACTAAAGTTAAGTCAAATACCAATTCTAAGGTTTCTAATTACATAATCACCTTTGGAGGTAACCACGCAATGGAGACGCTTTATTTTTATAATTGCTACACCTGATAACATGCCCCAGAAAGGCTCCGTACGTTAGCCATTTAAGTACAAACATTTCCAGAAATACTACAAAGAAACAATAGTAAATAACTCCCACAAAAGTACAGTATTAAATGGTAACCAAAACAAAGAACATAATATTTGCCATGCTACTTTACATTCAAATTTTACAATAAGTTACATTTTACCTTAATAGAGAATATTTATCATCAGAAGTTTCACAAATTGACACAGGTAACGAAAAACCCATTCAACTGGTTATTCTATATTTGAGTCAACAGTAATACGTAACAACAGAAACAAAGATCATACTTGGCACGGTCTACAATGCTACAATACATTGAAGAATTGAAAGAACACAGCACCTTTCAGAACAGAGTAAGTAAATGAAAATAGAAATATATCTTGGATAAACTGAAATACAATAATAAACTAATTAACTGTATATAATGGTTGTTGTAATGTTAATATTTACATTTTCTGTTATTTGAAGGAAGCCCATAAATCGGTGACGCCAACATTCATAAGATTGGAAGGGCAAAATAAGACAGAAGCTTATATGTTAAAACCTAGTTGATAACAGAGATGGCAAAATATGTTTCATTACACAGAATGTTTTTCTAGTTATTTCTTACAATATTGAGAATGATAGAAAATATATTAGTATAGAATTAACGACAAGAATGAAACAAAACACTTCTAACTTAAGATGGATTATATGACCTTGAAATTTACATGACAAAGGACAGAAGTGAATGATTGCTTCTAAAGACTACGAAGCATTCATAGTGATATTAGATAAAAGATAAAATATTAAGGAAAGGTTGTGCTGTCGTGACACACATAGTCAATGCAGAAATAAATGAAAGTTAAATGTAAACAGATCCATTTAACTCAGGTTAGGAAAAACTCCTCTTGCAATCAATGCTAGCATAAAGACTTAAATAAATGCAACATAAACAGATGTAAACGTGCAGAAAACAAACGATGCGCTTAAAGAGAGGCAGAATGACCCATCAAATGCTACATTAAACACATGATGGACATAATTGAATTGTTATTAAAATAGGTTGGTTGATTTTGTAAGTAGTATTGAATACTTATAAAAAAGTGTCGAATATCATTAAAATAGTGTTGTGTAATTGTAAAAGCAAGTTGAATTATAATAAAAGCAGCATTCTGTGATTATAAACGCAGTGTGATCATACATGCAGTGTGATCATAAATGCAGTGTGTTCATAAATGCAGTGTGATCATAAATGCAATTTGATCATAAATGTAGTGTGATTATAAATGCAATGTAATATGATTATAAATGCAGTGTGATCATAAACGCAGTGTGATCATAAATGTAGTGTGATTATAAATGCAATGTAATATGATCATAAATGCAGTGTGATCATAAACGCAGTGTGATCATAAATGCAGTGTGATCATAAATGCAGTGTGTTTATAAATGCAGTGTGATCATAAATGCAGTTTGATCATAAATGTAGTGTGATTATAAATGCAATGTAATATGATTATAAATGCAGTGTAGTGTGATTATAAATGCAGTTTAGTGTGATTTTAAATGCAATGTAGTGTGATTAAATGCAGTGTAGTGTGATTATAAATGCAGTGTAGCGTGATTATAAATGCACTGTTGCATGAATAATAGTAAATGGCTCAAACAGTTCATAACTAACTACTTGTAAGTTTATTTGTTCTAGATTTATCTCATATATTAAAACTTATTTATCACATAGTCGGTACACTTTGCTTACAGTATGTGCAGTTTCATATTTTTGATATTATACGTGTGAACATATCACTTTATGTGATTCTGCTTGATCCAAATAAGCCCCTAAAATTATTGTGCAGTATTCTATTTACTGATTGGCTACGATCATGGGAAACCTTTTCTAACCCCGCCTTCTAGAATTGTTTGTTTTGAATGAACATTCTTGGCCGCCATTTTTGATTCGACTCGCGAAAGGGAATTGGGAAAAAATGGTCTCGTCCAGTCTCAAAATTGCCAGTTTATCCCAACAGGGGTTTGTTATGTCATGTATAACATATCATAACATGAAAAATGGCAAACACCCCAAGACAAGAACAATAACTACAAGTAAAACTATTGCTTAGATGATAACGAGGGTGGGGGTGGGGATGGATGGGCTGTATATCTGTAGCATGGAATCGACCCTATATACAAGCTTGGTTTAAATGTGAACTTAACTGAAGTAAATAAACTCACCTTTGGTCACAGAAGAATGTAGACATAAACCGGTCTCCCCAACTGACAGAACTTTATCCAAACACAGCATATTTACGCGGAAAATATGTAATGCAAGTCCAACTCAGAAAGAGATTTGTTTATGTCTTCTGTACAATCCAATGTTCCAAATCAAATGCTGCAAATATCCGGACACAAATACATTGCCGTATATATGTGTATTTCTGCATCCAGTAATCTTCTTCCCACAAAAATATCGCAACAATATAACGTTTAGTTGTGATGTGGAAAATTTCAACGTAAACACTGTATTGTGTAGACCAACTCAACCGGTACTGTGCACCGTATCAAACAATGTGACATCACACGCATTGGAAATTTTGTTTTAACACATGTTTTGCCTTTTGTAAAATGTTCTGTTTATTTGGATGGACGATTATTCTTTGATTTATAGTTATCAAATATGTATAATATATTTTTATTATTTCAACTTTGTTTGGAACTATTTTTTACGCACAACAAATGAAATGTACAGCGTCTGTCAGAATGAACGAAATTATTCGTTCTTCTTTCTATCTAAATAATTTCCCCTGAAATAAAACTATGTGATAAAAAGAATCTCAAATGGGTAACTATTTAATATTAAATTTATGAAACTCGTTAAATAATATCCAGCTTATGCTCGCAAAGACTCGCAAAAGCTGGACATTATTCCCCTCGTTTCATAAATTCAATATTAATTTGTTACTATATGAGATCCTCTATATACGATGTTGAAAACCATACTATATCTGCTGTTACTGTTTCAATATTGTACTTAAGAGAGAGGTTATCGGCCTTGTTCTCATTATACAGCACCGTGCACGTAGCCACATCATCTTCGGCCTTTACTAAAGAACCATTCTTATATAAGCTTGAAAAGGGGTCAATCGAATAAAAATATTATGTTCTAATCTCTAGCTCCACAGGAGAACATTTTTAGCACACATAACCCTTGATTTAGTAGCGCTATTTGTATTTACAGTAAAACACTGTAGTAATCTAAGAGGCAGATATGGGTAAACAGAACATCAAAATGTTGTGATTTTTGGTCTAGTTATGCTTTGTTAAGATTGGCCCAGATCAAGCGAGTGCGCACCTTTAATAATACGTTGTCACAACAAAGTAAAGACACCATGTATGTTGGCAGCATGCTTTTTGAGAAAAGTAATTACATGCTAAATCAAAATATCCGCCGGCATCTTCCATTTGGCATGACAATGTATCAATACAGCTCCAGTCTTGGAAATACCGCTGACCTGTACCAACTGTAACATTGCCTGGTCGGATGAAAAATAACTCAACATTTGATATTCTCTGTCGCTTAACATCCAAGAGGTCTGACTCATAAATATTTATAATAGTTCATTGAATGTCAATCGTTCTTCGCATGAAAGTGGTACCTAAATTACTTGCAAATGTCATAGGAAAGACACACGCCATACAGAAACGAAGGGAGATAATGCTAGACAAAAACGAAGACACTATCTTCATAATACTTGCCCATTTAGGTATCCAGCTTACCTCAGGTTCCAGTGTAATGCAAACGAAGTCTGTTTCATTGCATCGTGTTCTAGACTGAAAACAAGTATGCAAATTAGGCACAGGTTATTTATAACTGACGAATGCCTAATGTTAGGCGATCTCGAACTTCGGCTTTGGCTTGTTAAGGGTAAAAAATGCACTCAGATTTGTTCACAAGGTTCGATTCAGCAAATGCTTGGCTCTCGGATGCACAAGGTAATGAGCTTGTAGATATATGTCACACTCATAATAAACTAGCATTACCCCAGAAGAACATACTTATCTCTGGGCTTTAGATAAGTGGTGAACTCATGCTGATGAAATATCATACAAAGCAACCTGGCATAATGTCATTGAAGACTTAACCACCATCCGCAAGTGTTGCCATTACTAAAAGTAGATAAAATTTATATATGTAGGAAATAATAATTTTAACCTAGATTTTGTTGACACGCGTCCTGGCATTAGGCTTTAAGGAGGGTGTCTATCGAGTCAGACTTGGCCTCTTGGTTTTGCAGCTCTGCAGACGATTTATCGCTTACCGCCCGGTGTAATTCTGAGTGCAGTTGCACTACGATGTTTTATGAACCAGTCTGTGATAGTGCCGGACTGCGTTACTTCTCCGCTTGTCATGCAGGATGTTTCAACACAGTAACTTCCGAGAAGGTCCGTCGGGTTAATTTATTATTATTATTAGTAGTAGTAGTAGTAGTAGTAATAGTAGTAATAGTAGTATCTGTTTTCTTGCAAATTCTTTGACCAGCATGAAAAAGTCCGTTATTACTAGGCAGTTTACGTGGTATATTGCATTCTAATTATTATTTCATACCGCAGACTTATTATACCTAAAAAAGAGCTTTCTGTATTTGTTTGATACAAACACCGTTGAAAAGGTTTATTTGTCTGATTAGAATGATCATCTTTTAAAATTTAAGGACTTCTTGACCAGTAGAGTAAAATTTTTCATATATCACTCTTATCAGAATCTAGCTTTTGGAGAAATTCTAAAATACGAGTCTTGGTTGATTGAAATTGGATTAAGCTCAAACTGATGTTTGGATCGTTCGTTCCTTATTATTCTTAAATACATCGTGTCTCGACCGTAACTATGATTTCATATACACAACAGGTGTTTAGTAACTGTTCCTGTGTAGCCGTACAACCGGGACAAAACATCTCTATTGTAACTACAGAAGCATGCCAATCAAGTTGCAGCCTGATGTACGTGTGCCTGCCCATATTATTTGTTGCTCTATTCTGTAACTTTCTTCCAGCTACACCGTCTGACTCTGCCATACTGAGGTAAACACTTTCTCCTTTCGTATTTTAGCACACACACCCCCCTCAACATGTATAATAACGATTCATACTAATGATTCATACTGGTACATATCAATTCGGGGGCCCCGAGTGTCCTAGTGGTCTAAAGAGCTCACCGTTGCAGATCACTGCAATCTCACCTCTGTCTACGTGGAATCGAGTCACGAACTCAGCCAATGTGGGTATATGAGAAAGCTTGCAGGTTTAATTCGTGGATGGGTCGTTCTTTCGAATGTTTTACCGGGTTTATCCTCCACCAGTTCTACTGGATGCGATGGATGCTGAAAAATGGCGTTCGGCCCCATAACAACAAGAACAACAATATATCAACTCGATTTAAGTTTATTTTTCATCTGTATACAGAAGGTTATTTTTAACACATAGATTGGCTAATGTTAGTGTGTAGAGGGGCTAAGGTTAATAAAGAGGGGCTATTCTTAATATATAGAGGAGCTAATGTTAATATATAGAGGGGCTAATGTTAATATAGAGGGACTATTACTAATATATAGAGGGGCTAATGTCAGTATATAAAGCTGCTAATGTTAATATAGGGGAGCTAATATTAATATATAGATGGGATAATGTCAACATGTAGAGAGGCTAATGTTAAGATGGAGGGGTTAAGGTTACTATAGAGGAGCTATTGTCAATATAGAGGAGCGACTGTTAGAAGAGAGGGGCTAATGTTAGTAATGTAGATGGGCTAATGTTAATATAGAGGGGCTAATATTAATATAGAAGGGCTATTGTTAATATAGAAGGGCTAATGATATTATAGCGCGGCTATTGTTAATATAGAGGGGCTAATTTTAATACATAGAGGGGCTAATATTAATACATAGAGGGGATAATGTTAATGTGTAGAGGGGCTAATGTTATAATAGACGGGCTAATGTTAATATATAGAGGGGTTAATGTTAATATATAGAGGAACTAATATTAATATATAGAGGGGTTAATGTTAATATATAGAGGGGCTAATGTTAATATAGATGGGCTAATATCAATATATAGAGGGATTAATGTTAGTATGTAGAGGGACTAATGTTAATGTGTAAAGGAGCTAATGTTAGCATATAGAAGGGCTAATGTTAATATATAGAGGGGCTAATGTTAGTGTGAAGAGGGGCCAATGTTAATAAAGAGAGGCTAATGTTCATGTGTATAGGGGCTAATGTTAATGTGTAGAGGGGCTAATGTTAATATATAGAGGGGTTATTGTTAAGATATAGAGGGTTAATGTTAGTATAGAGGGATTGATGTTAATATATAGAGGAGCTAATGCTAATATAGAGGGGTTAATGTTAATAGAAAAGGGCTAATGTTAGTATAGAGGGACTAATGGTAATACATGTGGAGGGGCTAATGCTAATGTATGGAGGGCTAATGTTGGTATGTAGAGTGGCTTATGTTGATTTAACGGGACAAATGTTAATATAAAGGGGATAATGTTCTTCAATTACTTTAGTAGGTAGATTTGGTATATAGTCACTAAAATATTTCTATGATTGTGTTTTTACCCTTTATATATTACTTGTAACAAATTAATACATTTACATTTTATATCTCCAGTAAACCATACATTTTAAATTTTGAAATTGTCTTTTTTGAAAATTTAATTTTGTTCTTTCGTGCACAAATATCAACGTAATGATTTTAAATCAGTATGTAAGTATACGTGTATATTTAGATTCAGAATTCACCGCAGCTGTGACCTAAGTGGTTAGAGCTTCCTCCTCAGATACAAGAGGTTGTGGGTTCGAATCTCGGCCGAGTCATACCAAAGACTTATAAAACTGGTAATAGCAGCTGCCTCGCTTAGTGTTAGAACTGGTTTGCCTAGTGTCAGGATAATGTGACTGGGTGGGACATGATGCCACATGTCTGCGGCATGATTCACTGTGCTAAACACCATTCACACTGCACACTTCGTAGCGATATGACTAAAAGTGTTAAATCTACGTTAATATCTAAACCACACACACATACACGAACACACACAGAATCACAATTAATCAGCTCTTACTTACGGTTATACTGAAATTTTATTTTTTTATTTTCTTACAGGTGTGTATTAGTATCACTATTATTTGACCAAAGTAAAATAACTAAATAAAATGTACGGGCACGTGGTTATTTTTTATCAATATACGACGTTATGTCCGTGCGGTGAAGTGAAAAAAAAAAACCCACAAAAAAACAACAGCAACAAAGCACACGGGTTTATAAAGCTGCAACAGCTCATTCATTCTCCAAGCTTCTGCGGATAACCGTGGTGCATACATGTGCAAGGCAATTTACTCCAGTGCCCATGGCACTAAATATCCTACTTGTGTTCATGTGCCGTAAAGTACTGTAATAAATCTGGGGTATGTGCTATTTGTATTTACGCCTCCATTGTATAGATTTGTTGGATTTTCGTGATTATTTGTTTAATTATGGGAAGTCGGTATGGGGGAAATATTCCTCAGACGAGTAATTAGCCAATTACTAGGGGCAAACATCACAGTGTGCACTGTTGAAGAGATTTCGTGATGGAATGGTTTAGCTTCATAGTGAGTTCGGGTCAGAGCCGCATAAGTGGGCCTTTAGCCAAATAGTTTCTATTTAAATCTAATTATGTTGATTGTGCATCTTGTGCTGTATATTTAATCTAATTGTTTGTCTGCTAGTTTTAAATTTTGTTTTAATTTCATTACATGTTATTGTAATGTAACATTGTTTTCTGGACTTGATCTTGTCCAAAATTGAGTTTATTCCTGCTTGACCTGATTAACTTTTTTATATGTTTTTATTTCATTGATGTAAACAATTAATAATAGCCTCATTATCTTATATGCATATGGCTTATTAACTGAATTATTATTCAGGTAAACAAGAAGGTTATTTTCCATTAGGTAATGGTTGTCTTTAGAAAATGCTAATGTGACCTGAGGTCAAGCAGAAAACTATATTATCTTGCGTCTGTGAGAATTTTACCAGTCGTGCTTTAACATCTAGCACTTTAAGTTGTATTACGTTGTTATCAGTTTGGGCTGAATTTTGTTTTCTTTAAATTATTGAATTCAAGTGATTATTTTTTCTAGAAATACAAACGTGCTCAGACAAAATTCTTAGATAAAGACATTCATTGGAATTTATACAGAATTCAAACCTGGAATAATATTTCTGTGATTAAACAAGAGACTTTTGACACATCAGAGTTTCGTAGACCATAACACGTCATCGCCTTCAAATTTGGTTCTTTTCTGTACTTGAACTGAATTTTATTCAGGCCTTTTTATTACTAGGACTTGTGTCTTTATTTCTTGATTATTTCTGGATTTCATTCGAAATACAATAAGTTTTTTCTTCCCAGTTTTCATCTTGTATTCTAGGGAAATGAATTATTTTTTAAATTTTACAAAGCTTGTTTTCTTCACTGTTTTCTGTTATCTATTTTAAGAGCATATACTCGTAACAGACAATTTGGCGCTGGTCCTTGGGATACGAAGTTTGCTAAAATATTTCAGAATACTTTGTTTTTGAAATTTAATTTTCCTTGTTTCATAATTTTTAAAATCCCAAGTATTATTTCACATTAGAGAAATCTTTAGTGAAATCAGCAAGCTTTTAACAATGTCATCAAAAGTGGAGATCTTTATTTCAAATCCTACCCAGGAGCAGTTAGACTCTTAGAAGTGCATCTGAAAGGGTTATGAGTTAGTCCCTGAGGCTTATCGGCAAAAATCCATGAACTATAAAAAAAAGAAGCTGGACAAACTCATGTCGAATTTGCAAGAGAAAAGGAGCTTTTATTTGATAGGTGGTGCTTAGTTAAGAAAGTTGATCACAATTACGATAATTTCAGACAACTGGTATTACTTCAATAGTTCAATAATTGTGTGCATAGTGACATCAAGACTTATCTTGATGAGCGTAAGGTCGAACACTTGGACAATACTGCTTATACTGCTGACGAGTATTTCTTTGCTCATAAAGTTTCTTATGTAGGTAAGTCTTCCACTCAGCCGTCGTCTGGTAAAAATATATTTTAACCTAATATGAGCCCTTCAAAATTTCAATCTGGCACAACTTTGAGAAATCAAGCTTCTGATAAGATTGATCAGAAGTCCTTATCTCTTCCTTGGTGTACCTATTGCAAGAAGAAACGGCGCGTTACTTCTGATTGCTACAAATTGAAAAATAAGCATCAGAATCAAGATAGACCTATTCCAAATGCTCTTATTTCTAAGAGGTCAAGGTCACGGTCATGTCTAATAAACCCCCGTCTGATTTGTATTATGGAGAATTATGAACCATTCATGTCGAAGGGTTCTATATCACTCATGGGTGATTCGGCCAGTCTTATCACTATTAAAATGTAAAGGGACAGGAGCTTCTCAGAGTCATTTATTATCAGGTACTTTGCCTTTTTCTGAGAAGTCTTCTTTCAATGAGAGTGTTCTTATTCAGGGAATAGAGTACGGCGCTGTTACTGTTCCTCTCCATTGTGTACATCTGTCATCAGACTTAGTCTCAGGACCGGTCACAGTCGGAACAGTGTCTTCTTTACCGATTGAGTGCATTCATTTATTACTAGGCAATGACCTAGTTGGAGACGAGGTCATGGTTAATCCACTTGTAACAGAAAAGCCTTGTTTGGATCAGAAAGTGGATCCTATTGAAAAAGAATTCCCTGATTTATACCCAGCTTGTGCAGTTACTACAGCTATTTCAAAGAAACCTTTTCAGAATGATGTTGATCAGGAAAGAATTCCTTTAGCTGATAAATGTATTGGTCAGGCTTTTGATGAGGTCACTTTCACTCCTTGTTAGGATCAATTAAAAGGGTATTGGTTGCAGTGATCCTCTTTTAACTACTCGTCCTTTTTATTCTAATCAGGGTGACAAACGACAGTCACTTGTCGTTGAACAGGAAAAAGATCCTGAGATCTCCTGTTTGTTTCAAAGGGCCATTATTGAAATTGAAGCCACAGCAGTACCTGTTTGTTATCTCATTAAAATGAAATTATTATGAGAAAATGGAGACCTCCCGGGGTACCTGCTGGTGATGAGTGGTCAGTGAATTATCAAATTGTGGTTCCAAACGCGTACAGACAGGAAATTCTTAGTCTGGCGCATGAAACACCCTTGACTGGTCATTAAGGGATTAATAAGATTTATCACAAGATCTTGACTCACTTCTATTGGCCAAAAATTAAAAGTGATGTCTGTAAATACTGAAGATCTTGTCATACTTGTCCAATGGTAGGAAAACCCAATCGGAAGATGCCTAAGGGTCATCTGCAACCTATTCCTGCATTTGACGAACCATTTAGCAGAATAATGGTAGATTGTGTCGGTCCCTTACCTAAAACCAAGTCAGGTGACAAATACTTGTTGACCACAATGTCTGCGTCAGCAAGATTCCCAGAGGCAATTCCTTTGAGGAATATTAAAACTAAAACAATAGTAAAAGATTTGAGAAAGTTTTTTTTATATACTATATTTGGCCTTCCCAAATCTGTCCAATCTGATCAATGGTCAAATTGTATGTCAGGAAGTTTCCCAGAAACTTTCATATTTGCAACAACAATACAATTACTTGAAATATGAGCACTTATTTTCAGATGTTCCTACACGAACAAACACAATCTACCATGACGTTGAAATTGTATATTACACACCTGTGAAACAACATTTATACAGGATGAACCCTCTCAAACAGGAATACTTGAAAAAAGAAATTCCGCATGTGCACTGATTATAGAAAAGTGAACAGTGTGACTAAAACAGATTCGTTTCCATTACCAAGAATCAATGACTGCATTGATAACATTCGAAATACAAAGCATGTCACCAAATTTGACCTTCTGAAAGGATTTTGGGAAATTCCACTAACGGAAACGGCAAAGGAAAGTTCAGCATTTGTGACTCCAGATGGACTTTATCAATATAAAGTGACACCGTTTGGGATGAAGGGTTCGCCAAGTACTTTTCAACGTTTAATGAACATGATTACATCTTGTCTAGATAATTGTGATGCTTACATTGAGGATGCCATCTACAACGACTCCCATTTCGCGTCAATTCGGAAATTCTTTGACAGACTCGCTGATGCAAGTTTGACAATTTATTCAAAAGTCAGTTTTGCCGTGCTTGTGTAACATTCCTAGGACATATCGTGGGACATGGACAAGTTAAATCAATAGATGCTAAGGTTAAGGCCATCTCTGAATTCCCTTAATAAGGAACTGACACGAATTTTTGGTGTGACTAGATACTATCGGAAATTTTATTCCAATTTTTCCATAATTGTTGAACCCCTGACAAATTTATTAAGCACGAAAACCAATTATCGTTGGTCTGAAAACTGTCAAAAGGCTTTTGATAAGTTAAAAGCTGTACTTACGAGTGCACGAGTTCTTACAGCTCCAAATTTCAGCCAGTCATTTAAACTGTCTGTAATGCAAATGATGTTGAGTTTGGAACATTATTGATTCAAGAAGATGAAAATGTTGTTGATCATTCAGTGTGCTATGTTTCTGAGAAATTAAATAAGCATCAGAGAAATTATTCCACAATAGAGAAGGAATGCTTGGCTTTGCTATTGGCATTACAACACTTTGAAGTTTACGTTTGTTCAGCTCCTTCTTCGATTATTGTGTTTAGTGATCACAGCCCCTTTACTTTCATCGGCAAGACAAAAAACAAAAATCAGAGATTATTTAGGTTGAGTTTGTTTTTGCAGGAATATATTATCGACATCAGTCACATCAACGGAAAAGACAATTTAATAGCAGATGCACTTTCACGTGTATAGAAATGTATTGTTTCATGAATGCTTTGTGTCATTCATAAGATTTCATCTTACATTTTTTTTACCACATGCATATCTGAAATATAATAATAAGGAAGCATTATCATATAAATCTTTTTCTTTATGAGAGGGAAGTGTTAATGTATTAAATTTAATTTTTTTGTCTGTTAGTTTTACATTTTTTAATTTCATTACATGTTACTGTAGTGTAACATTGCTGGACCTGACCTCGTCCACAATTGAGTTTATTTCTGCTTGACCTGATTATCAGTTTTTTTTAAATTTTCATTTATGTAAACAACTAATAATAGCTTCATTATATGTATAAAAGCTTATTAAACGAATTATTATTCAGGTAAACATGAAGGTTATTCTTCATTAGGTAATGGTTATTTTTAGAAAATGCTAATGTGACGTGAGGTCAAGCAGAGAACAATATTATCTTGTGTCTGTGAGGATTTTACCAGTCGTGCTTTAACATCAAGCACTTTAAGTTGCATTATGTTGCAACCAGTTAGGGCTGAATTTTATTTGCTTCAGATTATTGAATTCAAGTGATTATTTTCTCTGGAAATACAAAAGCGCTCTGACAGAATTCTTGGATAGAGACATTCATTGGAATTTATACAGAATTCAAACCTGGAATAATATTCATGTGATTCAACAAGAGACTGTTGACACATCAGTACGTAGTCAACCATAACAGACACGTCATCGCCTTCAATTTTGGATCTCTTCTGTACTTGAACTGAGTTTTATTCAGGAATTTTTATTACTAGGATTTGTGTCTTTAATTCTTGGATTATTTTTGGATTTACTTCTCAATACCGTAAGTTCTTTAATCTGAGTTTTCACTTTGTATTCTAGGGAAATAAATTATTGTTTAAAATTTACAAAGTTTGTTTTCTTCATTCTTTTCTGTTACTTATTTTGAGAGCATAGACTCATAACAATCTCCATGTGAACTATTTGTGACATTTTATGCAGTGTTAATAATTGAGAAGGGCTTGTTCCATTATCTGCAGACGCCTTTAATTTTTGCTATGAAGGTAGATGTAGTGGAAGGATACATACGAAATCAGGTTTAAAATCATGGTTCAACTGACACAGGGACTGAGTAGGAAAATAGCTGTAATTGACAGTTGAGTTGCATTTATATTTTCACGGCGTGAAGTACTGGCTCTACGTCACTGAAATCTAACAAAGATAAACCATGCAGTTGTGAGGTTGGCATGCAATTGTGAAGTTGTGATGCAAATGTGTAGTTCTGATATTGGTGGTCATTGAGTCATTAGAGGCAAATTACTTATAGTTCCCGCACGTTATTAGAACTTCCAGTATACAACAGTTGTTGTCGAGAACTCCTTGGCATTATGGGAAAAACAAGTGACTTCTATCAGAATTCACGCGAGTATTGGTTTTGCCCTTTGCAGATTATAGTACCAAACCAGACTTCTCTGGATGTAATACTGCTGACCAATCTAAAGTCAATAAAGACGAATAACAGCGTATATTCCTATGTGGCTGAATATATGTGTTGTTTAACGTATATTTATGAATGTGTGTTGTACGTAGTCGTAAACAAAGCCAGCATTTGATATATCCTCGTTTTTGTGGATTCGTCAAGGAAAATATACTGGAAAATATATCGCCCCTCCCTTCCGTATGTAAGTACAGTAGTGGGCAGGTCCATTCATTTCCTTTGCTTACCTCTTGATACAAACGAGGAGAGATTGGCAGATGCTATCATACGATTTCAAATTGATGGATCATGAGTACAAGGCTTTGTAAGCCACAGTATATAACATTGAATGGGCTTGGTACTTAGGAATACCACGGCATGTAACACTGAATGGATTTGATGCTTAGGAACACTACCGCTGTACTACTGAATGAGTTTTGTCCATAGGAAAAACACATCATGTAACACTGAATGGGTGTGAAGCTTAGGAACACCACGGCATGTAGCGTTGAATGGGATTGGTGTTGAAAAACACCACAGTATGTAATATATAAAAATGTGCGATGCTTTGGAATGAAATGAAAGAAAACAGAGGAGAAAAAGTATGAGAAAGGAGCATGATCCCAAAGCATAATAGCAGTAATATTAATTCGTTTGAATGAAACGTTCTAGCACAGGGCTTATTTCATATGCCTTGATAATTGTTTTCTTTCAGATGCATACACGATGGAGACAGGACGTTTGGTATCGGTGTAAAGAAGTTTATTATTCGGATGGCCGGTAATTATAATACGAATGATGATGATACACAAGGTTAACATAGAATCTGAATTATATCAATATTAAACATGCGGACAAGGTGGAGCAATAAGGGATGAGGACGCATTGACGAGTAATGATAACGTATGGGTTATTGAAATGTATGATAATAATAATAATAATAATAATAATAATAATAATAATAACAACAACAACAACAACAATAATAATAATAATAATAATAATAAGAAGAAGAAGAAGAAGAAGAAGAAGAAGAAGAAGAATGTCTGTTTATGATGACAATATCAGTAAAGATAGTTATAAATAGATGCCATGCTTGAAAGATGAAATTTTAAGTACATGATCTCACAATTTCAGGAACTGTTCCAGGACCTATTTTGTTTGGCTCGGTAACAGACCTGACATGCACATCATGGAGTGAAAAGTGCGGCGAAAAGACATCCTGTTGGCTCTATGACAGTGAAGATTTGGCTCGAAACTATTTTTTATTAATTGTGTGTTTTAAGTTTGTTTCGAGTGTGTTCTTCTTCCTAGCGCACTTGTTGTATGTTCCGTCCCAGCTTTATGCGCTGAAAGAAAGCGGAGAACAGGAATATTGCAAAACCGAGATAAGCCACGACGATGCATCTACAGATAATGATGACGTTAATTCGGATGGACATTGCATAATGTTAAATCCTAATTCCATGCAAACAAGATTGTGAATTATAACCGATTCTTGTTTTGGTGCTGAGAGAGAGAGAGAGAGAGAGAGAGAGAGAGAGAGAGAGAGAGAGAGAGAGAGAGAGAGAGAGAGAGAGAGAGAGACAGACAGACAGACAGACAGACAGACAGACAGACAGAGACAGAGAGAGTGTGTGTGTCTAGAAATGTGATGGCAAATACAGAATGACTAACAGAAACCATGTACTAGAATGGAATAACAGTTGTTAAATTTATAATATTACAAGACCATTTACTTTCGAAGCCGAATTTAGGAACTGTGCATAGTTGACTGAAAGTAATAAAGAAACACTTTGATGTGATAAATTTTTAAATGAATAATTATTTTTAAAACAGTTCGGAAGAAAAACCAATTGATAGGTATCTGCCTGGTAGGAATATTATAGGAATATTTTAGATGCATGTATATTTCTGCTTGTACTCCGTTTAATTCCTATTTGATCATATATCAGAAGTAGTAGATTAATAGGCAGATCCTAAACCAAACCGAGAATTCTCCTATAAAACTTTTTATTTTGTCATTTTATTAAGGAGTCATTTTCAGCTCAAAATAAGGCAGATCCTAAACCAAACCGAGAATTCTCCCATAAAACTTTCTATTTTGTAATTTTATTAAGGAGTCATTTTCAGCTCAAAATAAGACTAAAAATATTTTATCGGAGTGGCCAGAAATTTTTTTTCGATCTTGGAGAGGAGACCCCACCCCACTTTAAGGGGCGGATGTGGATTGGGGAAGTTGTATCACTGATTCAGGACTCGTCAATATATTTACTATTTTTTATTGTTATTTTTTAAGGTTTAAGTCTACAATAAAAATATATACTACAGTAAAAAATATACTATACAAAATATCAAAAATAACCAGGAGCATCATAAGCGGTTACCGTTCCATTAAGGCCCCTTCATAACCTGTGGTTCCTTTGAGGGTCCTTTGCATGATGATGTCTTTCTTGTGACCGTTATTGGCACCCCACAAAGTTTTCTTTTTGGCGACATTCTTTCTGAATGTTTCTTTATGGGGTACCCTTCAAATGAGGTAGAGAGCTCACACATGCTACTGGTTATTTTAGAGGGCTCCTTGCATAGACACATAAATAAATTTGGAGACCAGGTATCCACCAGCAAACTTAAATTATACACAAACGGTAAGTTATTCACAGTTGAGGTATGTGGATGATAATAAACTTGATAAAGTCGGTGGAAAGGTTATAGGTAATATCAACATGTCAGGAAAAAAATTATTGGGTTAGAAACGATATATCCGCCAGCAAATGTAGATAACACACAAGCGGTAAGTTATGCGCAACTAAAATCTGTTGACGATAATAAACTTAACAAAGCCGGCGATACAATGACAGGCAACCTTACAATGAGTAATAACTCAAAAATAACTGGACTACCAACAACCTCGCCACAGGGTGATGCTGATGCTATTAGTTATGCTCAGTTAAAGGAAGAACTTGCTCAATACCTTAAAAAGTCTGGTGGACCAATGTCAGGTAACATGAACATGAGAAATAATAAAATAACTACGACATATGTTCCAGTTAACCCTAATGATCTGACAAATAAAGTGTATGTTGACAGTCTGTCTAGTGGTATAAAATGAACTGAAAACAATGTTGGATACATTCCAACACTTTATAAAGCAGCTGACAATCGAGTTGGGTTTGAGGTAAGCGCATCAGCATATTATCCTGAAAATTATCCTTACTACGCTTTCTCTGATAAACATGAGTGGACGACCAACGGAGAAGTTGAAAAGTTTTGGATTCAAATTAAATGTCCTACTGCAGTTGCTATTTGGCAATTTCATTTGCGAGGTCAATTAAACTCTAGTGTTGGTCGAATTTATAATTGGCAATTGGAAGGATCAAACGATGATATTAATTGCACAATATTGTATAGCACAACAGACACTTACATTTCAACAACACGATATTTTACAATCCTGACAGAAAACATTGTTAACAGTACTTATATTTTCGAGTTAATGTTTTAGCTGCTGAACATCCATTTCCAGAACTGACGGCATTTCAAATATATACACTTGATGATCAAATTTAATCTAATGTTATAAAGTGATGTCAGAGCCTCCAATTATAACCGTTGCAAGAGAATTTTATAATAATATTTTAAACCCTGATAAAGATGTTGGAGCCGTTAATGTAGAAGCAAAAACTATTCAAGATATGAAAAACATTAGCATCGAATCAGTAAACAATAGACCATTGCCAGGATATGTTGCTAATTTTATTCGCGTTATACATATGCGAGGACCACAACTGAAAAAAGCAATAGAAAACTTTGATATTATAAGCAGATACTGTCATCCTGATGATTGTCTAGAAGAACAAAAACAAGTTGAAATTATATTTTAAAAAATTTTGCTTGAGTTTCGTCCGCCTAACATAAATTTAATAATTTCAGCAGGCCTGTTACAAGCACGAGTTTATAGTGGAAGAACATTGGAAGAAAGACGAATAAACAAAAATCATACTCGTCTTGACAAACTAGTGGAAAATAAAAAAATGAGAATAAAAAGAAACAGAAAGGTATATGAATGTTTTTCAAAACAAGGTATATTTAAACATCTCGGTATGTACTACCATGACAAAGAAACCTTGGTTTAAATCGTTGCTATGACGTCAGACGCAGAGTTAATTATTAAAGTGTACGCAAACGCAATTTTGCCAATGATACGTAAAAAAGACCCAGAATTTGATCCGATTATTGTTAACAAGTCTCTAAAGATAATCAAAACTTTAGACGATGAAATTAGTAATTTTAGTGATGATGAGCGAGAAAAGTTTTTTTTAAGAAGTCAATCAAACAAAGTTGGAAGCAAAGTCTGATTCTTATTATGATATAAGTGAAGAAGAGGATGTTCCATTCCCATCAATCCAGCACTCTAGACAATTGTCACTACGAAATTATTACAACGAAATTAAAACAATACTCACAAAACCATATGAAAAATTAATGTTAAAAGTAGCTTCTGCTGTTGGTCTTCTTACAATTGAACTAGATAAGCTTAAGAAATTAATGCTAGCAAATTTCGTAGTCGCATATGCAATTATCAGACAACATCTTGTTCTCAGAAATTTCACGTTAGAACAGTTGAGTTTAGTAGTAGGGTATATTGATGAAACAGAAATCGATTACAGTAATTTGGTGAATAAAACAGATTTGTATGAGAGTGAAGTAGGAAATAGTTTTGATTCATATGTTTGGTTAAAGAAACAATATGTATTAACAGATGAACGATATGATGACACTTCGTCAGATGTTTATGATAAATATAGAGAGTTTTTAGCTGATCTTAAAAATAATAAGTTCCGCGAGTTTCTCGATTCAATTGTTGGTACTAGAGTTTTTAATATTACATAAAATATTGTATAATGAAAAAACAAATCATCGATTTCAACCACATATCAGAAGAAATTCCAAAACAAGATGTTGAAGCGCTAGTACAATATTACAAATTTTATCACAAAAACCTCTGGTGTGTAAAAGAATGTTATAAATACTATCGTAGAATACTTAGAGTAATATCATATTTGCCATTGTTAATGACCAGCTCTGGTATAATCTCAAGTGGAGCATTATTAAATCCGTTTTTGTTTATAATATCTGGTGTCGGTGTCTCTCTTTCAACAGCTTGTAAAAAGATTGAACCCAAACTTGAAACAAAAAATAAATTCCTGTAAAACAGCTAGTATAACTTGCAAAACATTACTTGATCAGATACGATCTTACTTGCGAGGTGTAAAATATGATATGGACGATTTAATACGCGAGTTTCGTATTATTGACAGTATGTTAACGGATATTCTGCCAATGAGAGTCAGCTGGTATGAAAAAGATTATCATAAAATATGGTAACAACAGTAGTAAATGTTTAGTAATATCTTTCTCCGACAAAATTGAAAAGGGTGGGGTCTCCTCTCCAATAAAATATTTTTAGTCTTAGTTTGAGCTGAAAATGACTCCTTAATAAAATTACAAAATAGAAAGTTTTATAGGAGAATTCTCGGTTTGGTTTAGGATCTGCCTATTAGTCTACTACTTCAGATTGGATGACCCTGTAGATAGCGTTAATTGTTGTTTTTACCCGTGTTTAACGCAATAGCAACGGAAAACTACTTTAATCCGAAGTATTCCATCTCGCCTCTCGCCTCTCTCTCTCTCTCTCTCTCTCTCTCTCTCTCTCTCTCTCTCTCGCTGATTATGCTAATCAAATGTATCTTCTATATCCAAATTATGTTCCTTTTTCTCCCCACATTTTTGTGTAAGTGTAGCTCCAACATATCACGTTATGTAATACTATTTCAGCTCGCCATCTGCATCAGCAGCAGAGAGGGTGGACCCTAAAAATTAGTGTTCGAACAAATATATTTAAACATGAAAATCATACTAAATAAGGCAAAAAAGATAGGGTCAATAACTCTGAACCAGAACCTCTAACCGAATTGAGATTCTCTCTACCTGGGTTATATACACTGTTACTCGTTCGTGACACCTGTGTTTGTAAATGCTATGCGTGTTCGTTTATTTGCTCGTGCGCGTAATTTTTGTCAGTCCACCCTCTCTGCTGCTTAATAATTATTGTCTCAATTATATACTATCAAACAGACCCTATTCTCTTACACACAGTAATCCGTGTATTGATCTCACCCTCCCTGATGCTGTGGAGTTTTAAATTTTAGCTTAAAGAATTTTATTTCTGAATAATCAGATTACCGTGAATTACTGCGAATTTAGAATTAATTATATTAATAAATGATAACTGCAAGCGATTTATGGACACTTACTCGTTTTTGTTTTTTGTTTTTTGAATTTTTCGAAAAACATAAAAATATTAATTATTTACACAACAAGGTGATCATTGATGATGAAGGAAATAAACATTATTTCATTTATCCCCTTGATTGGTCAGGGATCGGATTCAAGTGCATCAACGATGAGATTGGCCGCCGTGATAATATCACGGACAACATTACGAAAAGTATTTTTAATGATACTACTAATCATTATGTTAGATCTATATTTGATGAAGAAATTATACGACGAAATCTCCTTCTCCATAGATCTGAAGCAGATGTAGAAAATGAACTTGGTAGACCACTCTCCGAAGAAGAGAGAAGTATGAGAAATACTTCAATCCGTGACATAGTTACCGAGGATGATATTCGCAACGAAGAAGAGAGAAAGAACGAGAACGCATAAGAAATTGCGAGAGAATTTTTAATTATAACTGCTGATCTACTGGTGAATTTTATTTCCTTAATTGTCCCGTTCTTGCAGAAAAATATATTTGTTTTTATTTTCATGATTGTAATAATAAGATTGCCGTAACATCGTTACGGATAATAAAATTATGATAAATTTGAATCTGATAAAAACAGTTATTTGACCGTGATTTTATCAGGGCTGAGACTTCTATGATCGGTGGCGAAACTATACATTTCATAATAATATATAATGAATGTATAGTTTCGCCACCGACCATGCAGGTCTTGGATTGATTAGATAAACCTTGCACTAAAATTATTCGGTTTCGTGGTCAAACATACTAAACCAATTATTGATGCTCCATATGTGAAATCTCAGCGTAGCAGTATGTTGGTTAGTAATTGCGATATCATTACCACCATAAAATTCTTGACAGTCATTGTAGTATTCGATCCATAGAGGGTCATCAGCGAAGTCCGATTTAAGCCACACTGGATAATTAAGTGTGTAATCTGACAGTAGAGGATGATTTTTATCATTCGCTGTCAAATTCGCTCCTAATTCCTTATAGACCAGTTTGAATTTTTCGATGATATTTTTGACGGTTAATTGTTTTGTCTGAAGTCTCGTCTCAGAAAATATGCTAGACCAATTTTTCAATAATTCGTTATATGTTTCTAGTTGATCTTTATTAATGATCATATTTTCTGTATATAATCTTAAATCCGGTCCTGATACAGTCATAGATGTTACAGACAAATCTTCAGGAACAATATCAGGTAAATTCAACATCGTTAGAACACTTCTAATCGCGTTTAGTTTTTCACGTGGGCTGATTTTACCTGATCTGAACATCGTAGCATCAATCACATTGCTACCATTAAATTTGTTGACGATTACTCGTTGAGCTCGTTTCAGCCGCGATGAATTATTATATAATTGTTCAACTTGTTCCGCTGGTAACTTTCCAACATCACACTGGAATAGATGATTCAAGAATAATTTCTTTGCTTCATATGGTTCTCGCTGATTATCATCAGCGGGATTATATTTATAATATTTCGGACTGTTTCACGCACAATCTCAGATTGTGTAATCTGAACTTGTTTTATTCTGTCACAGATACTTGTTTTCAAAAAATCATCAACAACAGGATTATTCGTTATTTGTTCACTATTTGCTTTTTTTTAATTTTTTTTTTTTCGTTTCCATGTTTCGTAATCATCTTGTTGGGTTTGTATAATCTCGTAACCAGTATTCGACATCATTGTTACCAATCTCGGCGTGAAATACATTTTAGAATTATTATCATCGATGATGTCGCTAAGATATGAAAATCCGTATGGAAGTAATAATTCACCGGTATTAGGACACCTGGTCACTTTTGCCTCATCATCAAGTAATCGTTCACGATCAACAATAATTTTTGTTATTTCCTCGCGAGTCACAGGAAGTTTATGGTCGCGTTGTTTTCTTGTTGCCGAGTAATAAATTTCGTTAACACAACGAAATCGATGAATCGCTTGTTTAGTTGCTTCAACTGATCCTAATTCTTCCGAGAACATGATTTTGAATCTCTCATCAACGATACTGACCCCAGCTTCAAGTATGTGATTAAATATTACAACGTCGTAATTGTCAAACGCAGTATTTATACTACTAAAGTCCAACTTCTTTTGTGCTGGATCAGTATCAGCGTGATAGTATCTAACACGGTAACCACGATTCTGTAGTTGATTAGCCAGATTCTCCACGGAGTAATTCGTTTTATGTTTGTTATGTGTAAATACATCAATCTTATCTCCAGTAATTTTATTGCTGTTTAGTTGTTCTAACAAATTCAACAGATTGCTCTTGTGTGATGTTTCGATTATGAATTTCTTATCATGATCGGGTTTAGCATCATTGTTGATGAACTTCATCGATGATCGTCCCATCTTATCCCGAAACAGTATCAGGTCATCTTCATCAGCATCAGCGTCGAGAACAATCAGTCGTTTACAAACATTAATGAGGGCAGTGAATTTCTCCCAGCGCTCTTTACTATGTTTCACCGACGAGAACTGTTGTCGAATCCCATGCCATTCATCAACAATAAGGACATCTGGAACACCTTTTATTCTGTGCAGACTTTCCCACTGAACAACAACACGCCGTCGGTCATCGGGCTTGAATACAATATCTCCGGTAATATAAGAATAAAATTCTATTCCATGATCAGATTTTACTTTTTCCGTAAATGTCTTTCGATAACTAATACCAGCCACAGACTGATTTGGCCGCAATGATTTCCAAGCTGCTTCTGATTTTCCACATGCTGATCCATCGAGATAGTCTTCGTCGGGAATTATTTTACAACCAGGACCACCTTCATGAGCTGGCAATGCAGTATACGAAAAGTCTGGATTTCTTTCTCTAAAATATCCAGGATAATGACATTTACGTCTCATTGATATCACATATTTGACATATTTCTTATCGACGATACGTTTTCCTGATGAAGTCGTCGGAAATTCATCGATAATATTTTGTATCACAACATTGTTAGATTCTCCATCGATTACTCGTTGTATTTGTGTGTCAACCGTTTCATCGAGAGAAACAATTATTTGTTTTGCAGTGCTTCTAGGACAAACTACGGTATAATAATTCTCGTTGCCTGACGTTGTCAGGAATACGACGCAATTATCAAATTTGTCTTCGATGAAGTCATTGACATAATTATATCGATGATGACGTTCACAAATGTTGCAGTGGTGTCCTGGTCGTCTCGATATTGTAGCTCCGTTTTGAGATACATTTACAATACCGATCAGTTGATTAGGTTCTCCTGTCAATGCCTGAGAAATTCGTTCAATGTCTTCTGTGGAAATTTTGTCACAACCAACTATGATTTTATCGTTGTCAGTATTTTCAAGATCACATTGTACATATTTAGGCTGAATCGAAGTTGGACATGTTAATAATTCAGACTCAGCAAAATTATCATTGACAGATATTAGTCGCTTACATAAAGTATTTTTATCAGATTTATGTGATCGAGTTTTATTCAACTTGACACTATAGAGGCGAGCATGTCTATCAATGCTCCGCTAAGGATTCTTTTCATCTGCTGCTCGTTTCGTTAAATTCAGCTGCTGATCAGATGTTACTGGCGTTGATTTACAAGAACATGATAGCCGCTATTTGTTTCAATACACTATCACGTGAACAATCGCACAACTGCGAGAAGTAATCGATGAGTTCTTCGACGCTGATTTGCTTGTTTGTTTGTCTTATTTCAGATTCTCCATGACCATGACGATTTGTTACTCTCTCACGAACATACTTTGTATCAAGATCAAATACTGGATATTTCAGACTAAATTTTGGAATTATTTCAGTGACAGATGATCGTCCAATAAATCCATCAGCGAAACGATTAAAATCTTCATCGGACACAAATACAAAAAAATTACTGAAATATTGTATAATTATTCCTCTGCATGACTTTTTATGTTTGTTACCAAGAACAACAAAATTATTAACAACGCATTCTTTCGTTGGATGCCAAACAACAACGTTGAACTCGTTCAGATACAACGAAGATTACTCGTTGAGATACCAGTAACCGTATTTGACAATATCGGTTAGCTCATCTTGTGGAGTTGTTTCGAAAAGTTCATTTACGTATTCGTGTGGACCATCAAGGATTTTCTCGTCGAGACGATCCCAGTATTCTTCTTCGCCTAACTCTGTTACGTCTACAGCTTCTCCTCCTGTTGGAATACTAGATGTTCCTGGTGACGCTGTGGAACCAGTATCATTATTCACCGTAACATTCGTTACGGGACGGTCACTGGGAAAAATCACGCAGAATAAATCACATATATGTTTACAATTAAATTCATCATTGTTATATATAACACATTCCTGGTCATTTATTGGTTTATCATTGGCCATCACATCGGTCATTTCTGCCATTACTATTTT
>JAECUM010014481.1:0-19887 GCA_016617855.1 Megalonaias nervosa
GAAATCCCAGTCAAGGGGTTACATTATTTGTCTCCTCACGAGGCATACATGAAGACGATGTTATTTCTAAGGCAGGCATAAAGATTTTAAAAATGGCGTATACTTTTTGCTCTCATTTGTTATACAATAATGTTATTTATATTGTACTTTGGTATTTTTATATTTCCTTTTCATTATTTAATAACAGAACGATTTTTTAAAGTACATATCCTAATGAGGCGCAATATCTCCACCAATTTCTTATACTATTACCTCATAATTCTTTTGAATCCATGGACTGATTATGTCATCTCGAGTTGTGTGATGCAGCGTGAATTTGTCAACAGAGAACATCCTTACAAAAAAACAGAAAAACAATGATTTAGACATAGAAAAGGAAATTGTTAGGGATCATCTCTTTGCCACATCAGCATTGTTTTACATCTCGAGAAAAAGAAACAGCAAGACTTTATTCACGATACAGTATATACTCGCGTTTTTAAGTCGAGTGAAACTGCAAACAACATAGATCAGAGCATATGTTCTGTGTTCTAACAATATACCGAAACTCTGATGTTTTGTAGGCCACCGCGAATTACTTAGGAACAATGTGTAGTAACCCTTTATACCGATCACTGTTTTGGATTCTTCTGAGTCCTTGGGGATTATATGTTATATGTCCGTCTTTCTTTGGTGCGAGCACAATCCTTATCATAACGGGGTTTTAGACAACACAGTGACAACCTAATGAAATCGTTAGATATTACTTTGAAAACTATTAGTGCATATTTGTTGTATCCCATTAGTCTTGACAAATACTGTATTAGTGTTAATCGTGATAGACCGAATTACAGCATATGCCATGTATGATGACGCGTATGTACAGTGCCCGATTAAACCCTGTGGAGGCCCCTAGGCAGTCGAAATCTCAATACGTCAAGATCAAATCAATTCAATATTATTTTGATCTGTTGTCGCGGGGCCCCTAAAAGGCCGGTGCCTACTCTGCCTATTTGGTAATTCGGCACTGCGTATGCATGTCGCGCATTTTCTGTGTTATTTGTATATTATTAAAGGCTCTTGAGTTACATTTTTCTAAGCATTAAATCGCACCTACTGAGAATTTTCTTGATGTGTATATTTTCCCCAGTCACGATATTATTTTATTGTTAGGCGTTAATTTAATATCCCAAATATTTGACAGAAGACCCCACCTCTGTATCAGACAGGTTTTTGAAAGACACTTTTATGACTTTTCAAGAGACAGTATAACAAATTAAACAAGTTACCTTTTGGATAATCTTTCACTCTAATGAATACTCACTAGAAAAGTAACTGAAATGGTTTTAAAAGCTGATGTTATCGGCATTCATTTGTGTGAGGGCCCCCATATCATTCGGATGTCAAATGGTATGTTATCATTTTATTACTGAACTGATAGTGAATATGCACATCGAGCCAGAAATAAATATCACAGTGGCGTAACATACCAGTATGAGATTAGAAAATGATATTAAAGACGATGCTTTGAAGCGTCACATTCATTGCAATCAGTGCAGGATTAAACCCTGTGGAGGCTCCTAGGCAGTCGAAATCTCGGGACACCCCCCCCTCGCAAATTATCTCCTAATACGTCAAGATCAAATCAATTCATTATTATTTTGATCCGTTGTCGCGTGGGGCCCATAGGCGGGTGATTACTCTGCCTATTTGGTAATCCGGCACTGATTGCAAACGTCAAAAGAGCAGTGGCTTTCTTGATCCCGTTTGAGCTACTAATGTCCACTTCCCGCCTTCCAGCTTCCAAGTTCATATGTTAACATCCAGAAAATGAACCAAGCATTTTTTCAAAACAAAATCTAGAACACTTAGAAGGTACAGCAAAAATAAAAGTTTGTTTCTTCATTGGTATAGTTGGAGTTGTGCGTATTTATAAATGTGCTAACTCAATCACGCGCACACTCAGTCAGCAGGCAGTTAGCAGCACCGCAATCGTTACGACTATGCAACTGTCTTTGTCAAACATGAAATTTAAAAATTTCGTTGACTGAAAACAACTCTCACCGGGCCCATCATGTGTATATTACGTTTCAGAAAGTCCCCAAATCTTCTAACTGAAGACAAGAAATGACACACACTTACATTAAAATAGCAGAATAGTTTGCAGACAGAAATCTTAGCCATGGCTGCTAAATGACCATACCGTGTGCTTCCAGTTCTAAAATGCCGGAACAGGACGAAGGTCGTTCTCTGCAACACGATTTTTAAAATTAAAGATCTTTGGACATAGCCTACAGCACACGGACGCACTGTAGCTGCTGTTGAAATGAAGTGTTCGTTTGGTTTTGTTTGGTTTGTTTATTTTGCGATGCGCTAACACATGATATGATCAACTCAAACTGATGGATGTTTCTTTCTTTTTTTAAAATGAAGTCTATATATATATATATAGCCAAAATTGTAGGTCAAGGAATGAAAGTTTCGCGACTTCGTACTGTCCCTGTGAATACTTTACATTCCGACATAATGTTTTCAACTTGCACAAACGGTTTACTCGATCTTGATTTAAGTTTCAGATTTGTTAATAGATATTTTAGAAAGTGAGATATTATTAGAAATACCAGTCTATATAGTAGCTGAGTTATTTTATGACAAAAGTCAACCGATATATATATATATATATATATATATATATATATATATATATATATATATATATATATATATATATATATATATATAAGTATTTATGTTATGCCATTCTGTTTGTCCTGGAATACCCTAGAATCTATATTTAATGAATATAAGGCAGAGATATTAAATATGTTCACAGTAATTATTTCCCACGATTATAAAAATATAACGTACAAGGAAGTGTGTTCCAAAAATACGCCTCGGTATGATCCAGGGATTAAGTTGGATTTATTTAAACTTTTGAACACTGTGAATTGAGCGCCTCTTGACGAGTTTAATTCTGTTACATTCTGTAAGAAATATGGTCTTTTGTTATAAATAACTGACTGTTAATAGCCCTTTCCACGTGCTTTCTAATAGGATTATGATGTACTTCTGTCCTCTTAAAATTCATTTCTCTTGTCTTCAGGTCGATAAGTGCTAATACCATGTATGTACAAACATCCACATGGTTTAGTTTTTTCATCTTCACGACCTGGTAACAAAAGGTGAAAATTTTACTTAGCATAAATAGAAATAAAGAGCGAGGCGTTGCGGACATCAAAAATGCAAATTCCGAGTTCTAAAAACGCAATATACTGTATATTGTCAATGTAGAACTTAAGTACACTCGGTTTAGGCTGACATTCCTGCGTCTTTCATCTTAATAGAAATGAAAGCAGTTAAAAGTAAATACACTAATGTAATTAGAGAATGAAGACAATTAAAAATACGATTTGATTGGACGCTTTAAAAATTTACTGGATAATGGTGTGATAAAACATAACTGTATCCAGGACATTAGTCCTCATTTTTTACTTTAACCTTTGACCAAACGAGACTTTATGGAGAGGAAACACTTAAGATTCCTCAAGCAGCCATTTCAGAATTCTCTCTTTCTTAAGTCTTGATCTGATATCACAATGTTATATTTTGTTTTTCAGTACTATTAGTTTCATATCTGCAGGCATGACACGGTGTTTTACAAAAGTCTTCATTTCTATAGAAAAGTTACTCCTGGTTATTGGTGTGTGTCTAATTACAATTCGTTCCTCATCGGCTAAAAAGTGTCGAGTGAAAAATCTGAATTCTTCCTCGATATTGATGTAACACAATTATCCCTTCCCAGAAAAAAGGAAGGTCAAGCTTTATATCTACTAGTATCATTGTTATTTGCACATTGTGAAAAAGGATGCCCATGCTTTATATCTACCAGTATCACTTGTTACTTGCACATAATTTTCGTTCTGTTGAAGGCTGAAAGTATTTGGTACTGTACTTGCCTAGAGCTTCTCTTGTTGGTTGTGTCAATCCATTAGGTTAGCTTCTATTGTTGGTTGTGTCTATCCATTAGGTTAGCTTCTCTTGCTGGTTGTGTCTATCACCCAGGTTAGCTATTCTTTTTGGTTGTGTCTATCACTCAGGTTAGCTACTCTATTTGGTTGTGTCTGTCCATTAGGTTAGTTTCACTTCTTGGTTGTGTCAGTCCATTAGGTTAGCTTCTCTTCTTGGTTGTGTCAATCCATTAGGTTAGCTTCTATTGTTGGTTGTATCTATCCATTAGGTTAGCTTCTCTTGTTGGTTGTGTCTATCCATTAGGTTAGATTCCATTGTTGGTTGTGTCAATCCATTAGGTTACCTACTCTTGTTGGTTGTGTCTATCAATCAGGTAATACAACCCAAAATAAGACCCAGATATGATGTTTGTCCTGGGCCGTAAGGTAGTTACTGAACGATGGTGTGTGTGTGTGTGTGTGTGTGTGTGTGTGTGTGTGCTGTTATTACCGATCACTCATCAATAATTGTTGGAATAGGAACTATTTGATACTAAATTCATCTAGACAACATGGAACAATATTATGTAGGACATCTTGTGCTACAAGTACAACTGAATATACACTAATAAACAGCAAAAGAATCTTAAGTATTTTAAATGATACATTAACTGCAATTAAAATATTTTGTATGTCTGCAAGCACTTCTTGTGTTGGCATAATAACTCTGGTCAAATGGTTTTATTTGCTTCCAGTTTTAAAGTTGCCCTTTGGTTAGATATACACTGTGGGGTATTATCAAGCTGGTTTAACAGAGGCCGAAATTTAAAACACTAAATTAATTATATTATTTGGGAGTGTAAATTTAGGCTTGTCAGATTGTAAAGTAGTTTAGCATTCACTATAATACGGATTAATTTCATGGGTAATTAAAAATATCTAAAGATACAATAAAGAATTGCGTGCATCAATAACCTTTTTCACATCAGCACCAAATCATTCAGATTTTAACATAATCTACAAAAATTAAAAAAAAACCCTCGTATTAGTTTTAGCTATATACCATTCAATATTTTGTTCGGTTTATCTTACAGTGATATCCGTCTTATTTTCGAGAGATTATATTTTAATGTCCGCTCAAACATGAACACAATAAGATTTGTATTTAATGGCTGTGTATATGGTTACTTCGTTTGCATAATGTGAATGCATTTTTCATACATATATTTACGTGATGATATTAAGAAGACATATTTATAGAAACGCTTCAATTTGAGAAGATGATGCATCCCACTGAAAAAGTATGCAAGGCATATAGTCTGTATGGTAATATTCATTTTTGTCCTGTAGACGATTGACATTTACTTTAATATTATGTGAAACATGTCGAACACAGGTCTCTACCCAACCTTAATTTCAGCAACGTGTCAAAAAACAGGTCTCAACCCAACGGTAATTTCAACAATTTTATCCAAGATCGTTAAAATGATTTCCTTTTTTGCAAAGAACTGTCAGCACATCATTTTCTCTCTGTGAGTTCTATCCTTGTCAGTAACTAAACCAGTTAGGTTAGATCAGAAATACTAAAATAAACGAATTCGCAATTGTTTACTCCAATAATTATTAATTGATAGTAATATTATTATGCAGAAGAGCAAACATGGTTTCCTGTATTGAATTTAGTGTATGGCTGTAATGTAGTATCACAGTTCTTTTTCCGCATGACACTCCCCTGTTGTCGAGCACCTGTATTGTCAGACATTATATATGGTGTTAACTTAGGGTTAATGGATCATTGGTAACCTAATTATACTGTATATATCCAGCTTTTGTTTTTCCCACTCTGTGCGTGGTAGATAATTGGAATATATAACTGGTTTCAAGCACAGGGGCTCGTATCATTGCTTACAATTTACCTGTCATACATGTACTATATAATATCTACATGGGAGGACAATTCTCTCCTTTCTCACGCGACCTATTTAAGAATAAATGATGATATTTCAAGCTACATTTCGCGTAGCGTAATAAAGTTGGTACTGATGTTTAGCTCAGGCATTCGACTTTGTATGCGTATCCGAAGTTTGGCTTACTATCATACCTTTAAGGAATGCCAGACCATTTTTCCACGCTACTGATTGACATGGCCATGATCGTGTCGCTTAATATGCAAGTGAAATCCCGCTGAACGGAATACTGCCCTCCCATTGGTTAAAAGAAAATGACGTCTTGCATTTATTTATAACTTATTTTCAGTTGGCCAGTGAGGATGGGGTATTCCATTCAGCGCGTTGTTCTTGCATATTAAGTTAGCGCGATCATGGCCATGTCGAGCAGTAGCGTGGGAAAATGGTCTGGCATTCCTTAAAGATATGATAGTATGCCAAACTTCGGATACACGTACAACGTCGAATGCCTGAGCTAAACATCGGTATCAAATTTATTACGCTACGCGATATGTAGCTTGAAATATCGGCGTTTATTATTAAATAGGACGCGCAAGAAATGAAAGAATTGTCCTCCCTTGTAGTTATTATATAGTACATGTATAACAGGTAAATTGTAAGCAACGATACGAGCCCCTGTGGTTTCAAGCAGATAGAGGCCCTTTTAATATATTAATTTGTGCAAAAGTTCCGTATATTATACATTATCTAGAAAACCAATGGCAGGATTTTGATCTTGTATGCTTTTAAGTTGGACAGATATGCAGAAGTCGTCTCACTCACCATTATCACATAGCATAATAGTTTCTCAGTACAATAAAATATTTAACAGGTTAATAGCGAATCTGTGGTGATACAAGAAAGGGGATTTGGTAATTCTACTAAACTTGAAACCTTTGTCTTGGATCACTTCATTATGCATGCTCCATCTGTCAAGTTTTAAGTTTGCATATGTGTCCTGTTTTGAAGTCCATTCCTCTTTTTGAAAATTATATTTTATGTGAATGAAAAGATCTCTTTTATCAGATATAATTTGGTTTAATGATTATTTATTTATTTATTTATTTATTTATTTATTTATTTATTTATTGTTTCAGGTTCAGTTAAGCAGGTTTTTCAGCAAGCGAGGAATGGAAAAAAATTCAAATCACTGTAAGAATTTTTTCTTCCATTAACTAAGTAAAACAAAACAATCGAAAGATACCACATATTTATAGTTATAAGGACACCTTTAAATATGAAGATAGTGGCCTAAACACTTAAATAAAATGTGATTGAGACGTAGCTGTGATAGTTAAAAACAGGTTTCAACATTCTCAGCTAAAATCTGTATTATTTTTCTTTTAGTGAAATACTTCCCTAAATCTGAAGGACATATTGAACGTGGCGATGATCGCTTGTGTATGGATGGCGGTCCTCATCATGGCTGCCCAGCTGAAAACGAATGGCAAATTTATTTGTGATGGTTGCACGAATCTTATTTTACCTATTGCTATCGTCATATTTAAAGTGTTGGACTTCGTACTCTGCAGCATCGATGAATTCGTCACGCTTAAAAATCAATTGCATACTACTAGCACATTTATGTATAGTGTGTAATTCAGCTTAAAAAGTTAGGGAATTTTAATTAAAAATAATAATTAATCTAAAAAAATAAATAGTAGGACTATATATTAACAGTCCTTTAAAAATATTGCCAAAGCACAACAAGAAGGGCACACGAATACATAAGTAGTTCCTTTTGGTGTTATGAACATCTTGTTTTCTACGTCACATTATGCAAATTAAACCAATCCAATTGCTTGTTACAAAGACTTGGTGACGATGTGTAATTATATCGCGATAATGTGTTTGATACGATAATTAAATCCACTCATCACACATAACCGCTCATAAACAGACAAAAAGCTTAGCAATAATGTTGCTGACGATAACATATTAATTTCCTGAATTCACGCCCAATCTGTAATCTACTGATGGTCTTTACTGAGAATTTAGGTCAAGCAGACCATGTTAACAAATAAAAGGTTACCAAATAATGCGGAAAAATTGTTTTGTGTGTATATTCCTAAAAAATTAGAACCATTATTTAAAGAAGAAAAAAAGACAATAGGCCTTTAAAATATAGCTAGTTTATTGTACATTCCATTTTGCCAACTTTGGTTTATTGGGAAACAAAAAGAGCACCATACCAAGGGAACGATTAAAAAATTGTTTTCTTTATTTATACACAAGTGGTGCTTGTATCTGAGAGTTTTCTTAATATTTTTCCGTCAAAATGGTTCTTACCTTTTGTTTCAAATAAAAATACATTACGAACAAAAGTGCCAATTAATGCATTATAATTTAAAAAACCCCCAACAAAACAATCTCCCCAAAGCCATTAAAAAGAAACGAAACAACTCGCATTTAGCATAGGCTAATAAAGAAATAATCAGCTATGACCTAATTCAATGTTTTCTCCATTTTTATAAAATATTGGTATTACCATTCCGTATTTGAACAATTCCATAAATATCCCATCATCTTGGGGATCATCATTAATAAAATATCTTTTTTTTTTCACAAAGCGAATATTTGTACAAGCTACCATCTTAGAAATACAATATAAATAAACAAATCGACAGTTTGTGTGATTTACTTTATCAATTTGCCAATCTGGCAACACATAATAAATCATTTACAAAATTGGACCTATGAACAAAGCCTTATCGTCAGTAGTCGCTTATAAGATGAGCTACCTAAACCTTGATCTGCGTCGGTAGATCACGATCTTTGTTGTTTGTTCTAACAAACGCTTTGACCAAAATCTGCCATCGCATAATGCGTCGGTAGATCACGATCTCTGTTGTTTGTTCTAACAAACGCTTTGACCAAAATCTGCCATCGCATAATGTGTCGGTAGATCACGATCTTTGTTGTTTGTTCTAACAAACGCTTTGACCAAAATCTGCCATCGCATAATGTGTCGGTAGATCACGATCTCTGTTGTTTGTTCTAACAAACGCTTTGACCAAAATCTGCCATCGCATAATGCGTCGGTAGATCACGATCTTTGTTGTTTGTTCTAACAAATGCTTTGACCAAAATCTGCCATCGCATAATGCGTCGGTAGATCACGATCTTTGTTGTTTGTTCTAACAAACGCTTTGACCAAAATCTGCCGGTTCATTACGTGAAGGCCGATCTGAGTCTGTGCGGTTTCAAGTTGTACTAGACATTGTAAGTGATAAAATATGGTTGTTCTGATCGTAAACCTTGAATGTATCCTTTGTTAATCTGACCTGTGGTGACCCTTGAAGTTGTAAATGGTTTTTAATGGTTATATGGGAACATCCTACAGACAGTATTAACATGACAGCTTGACGTATCCATTCTAGCAACACTGACCACTAGTAATACTTTAAATGCTTTTTAGACCGCAATAAAGTGAACTGGACAAGAAGAGTTGTTTCTTTTATCACATCTTGTGTTGATAGTTCTTATGGATGTTAATAGAGTCAATGCCTTCAAGCATATTTTGTTCACAGAGGTTTTATTATAAAGTCGTACTGCAGCATGCGGTATTTGGAATCCATTTAACGCACATCAACATCCTTGTTAATACCGGCAATACTCGGACCCAGTTTGTCCGTAGTTTCAAGACTAGGAACTTGAATTGTTAATTGAGTTGGCACCAGTTTCAAAGGGGGGTGAGGATGGAGTTAATTCTTCTAGATCGGACAATGGACATGGACATTAATAAATAAGTCTTTAATTAGTGCATTTACGTTCTACATGGGTTATGCCTGTGTGCCTACACAATTTTAATTTCTTTTCCAGCGGGCCAAAATCATTCTGTGCCTTACCGGTGAACTACTGTTAATTACTATACGTTTTATCAGTACCCATTTTTAGGGGCATCCCATTTTCTTGTTAAAAACGTTTGTGGTAACGTTGATCAATAATTAGATATGTTATATTACAGACAACTTATTTCTTATTAATTTTTTCTCTTTTAATTTTCTCAGGTGTTAACATTAATGTCTTTTGGAAATGGATCTTATCAGAAATTTGCAAATTGGAGGACAAACTGACGCCATTGATGTTTGTATCGACAAAGACGGCAGGTGTAATCAGCGATTAAAATCATTCAAGCAATCGATTTAGTCGTAGTTAATCAACAAAGTTCTATCATTTCTTGCTTTCTCAAAATGATAATGTATCAAATTAAGTGCACGTCACATTGTATCGATCGATCGATCGATCGAGAGAGTTCATAACTTGGACATATGTATAAATTTGTTTCTAGGTCATAATGAAATTGTTAGTACTGTGGCACGGTGCTCAGTTAGCATGCCGTTGTGTCGACGGGATTCAACTCGCGATCTGTAGTTAACAAAAACCGGCTTGAAATGAAAAAAAAAATTATGAACTGCAATCAATTAAAAATTTTGTTTCGTGGCCATTGCCATCGAATGTAAATAAGCCTCCAATGAACGCGGATTTATGCAGGGTCAGAGTGGATAGCGAAAGAAATATTGTTTATAGTTCTATAATTAAGATAACTTTCATCAGTGTAAAGGTAAATTAAACAGGAGATAGAGTGTATATAAATGTAAAAATCTGAATCAGCCATATCTTTCACCACAGGTTCATTCATGTTAATTTATTAGGTCTGAACACCGGCACTAAATTTCTCTCTCTCTCTCTCTCTCTCTCTCTCTCTCTCTCTCTCTCTCTCTCTGATACAGACACACATCATGCGCGGGCTGCTGCAAGCACACAAACACCCTGAAGTGCTTACAAGCCGCCATTAGCACATGTATATATTTCTTTTAATTTTCTGATTTCTATTAGAAGTGGGCCTATCGAATTCACCAGGATACGAATGAATGTAACCGCTCAGTCCGTCATTTCCCACGATTGACGAGTACTTGCTTTATTCTGATTGCAAATCTTGAAAAATTCCTTTGTTTGTCTGACCTGTGTTAGCCATTGAAGTTGTAAATGGTCCGTAACGTATATATGGATAGGGGGCATCATGCAGACAGTATTAATAAGACAGTTTACGTATCCATTCTAGCAACACTGACTACTAGTAATACTTTAAATGCTTTTTAGACCGCAATAAAGTGAACTGGACATGAAGAGTTGTTTTATTTTATCACATCTTGTGTTGATAGTTCTTAAGGATGTTAATAGAGTCAATGACTTCAAACTTATTTTGTTCACAGAGGTTTTATTATAAAGTTGTACTGCAGCATGCGGTATTTGGAGTCCATTTAACGCACATCATCATCCTTGTTAATACTAGCAATAATCGGACCCAGTTTGTCCGTAGCTTCAGGACTAGGAACTTAAATTGTTAATTGAGCTGGCACCAGTCTCGAAGGGGGGTGGGGATGGAGGGGGACCGGATACCACAATTAATTTTTCGAGATCGGACGATTGGTTATAGTTTCAGCATAGACATTTCCTTTTTAAGTCAATGTTTTCAAGTTCTACATAGGTTATGCCTGTGTACCTACACAATTTTGATTTCTTTTCCAGCACACCAAAATCATTCTGTTCCTTCCCGGTGTCAGAACGAAAGTTAATTAAGATGGTTTTTATCCGTACCCGATTTTAGGAACATCCTATTTCATTGATAAAAACGTTGGTGGTAAGTTTTATCAAGAATTTTATCTGTTATATAATGGGCAACTTATTGAAGTTTTTTCTCTCTTCATTTTCTCGGGTGTTAAATTAAATATTGTTGGAAGTGGACTTTGCCAGAAAATAGCAAATTGGAGGACAAAATGACGCTATTGATGTTTGAATCGACTATGATGGCAGGTATAATCGGTGATTAAAATCTAACAAACAGTTGATTTAGGTGTGAATTTTGTTTGTTTGTGTTTCATTATTGAATAAGTAAGTACTTAACACTCGTTTTCTCAAAATGAGAATTTGTGTAAAATTAAGTTGAGAGAGAGAGAGAGAGAGAGAGAGAGAGAGAGAGAGAGAGAGAGTTTCAAACTTAGAAATATGTATAAAATTTGTTTCAAGATCACAATCAATTAATTAGTTTTTTGGCCATCTTCGTCTAGTAGTAGTTGTATGAGAGGATTGGCGATCATACAGGAATTTCTGTGTTAAACTGGTACATAGGTTTAACGTGTTGAAGTCACTTGAGGGTCTTACGAGAAATCCTATGTTACAATGGTCCATTATTCTAACACGGGGATGGTATTTTAGGGCCAAAAGTGCTTATGCGGTCAAAAGTTTTTATGTGGTCAAACTCAGATCACCGTGTCCTAGGAAAGGGAACCGTGTGGTTAAGGGGATTCTATAGGAAGGTCACTTGGGGTGACTTATCTAGTAAAAGGAAATTGGAATTGGAATTCAAAAGCTTCGAAAAGTAACATGATATCTTGGCCGAGGTAGATTTCAATTAATTAGATTGCGTTACCTTCAGTTACTGTAATAATGGTTACTTTAATTATGATGTGTATTTGCATTTATTAGAATGCGTGTGTTAGGATGTGGTTTTGCATTTATTAGAATATAATAAGCGTATACTGATGGTAGCCCAGTTGATCTATGTTGTGGTGTTCCACAGGGGTCTGTTCTTGGACCTGTTCTCTTCATTATATACACTCAGCCACTCTCAAGTGTCATAGATCATCATCCAGTGTCTCACCAATTGTACGCTGATGACACCGAAATATACAAATCTAGCCACCCAACTGAAGTTGAGGCTACCATCCAAGGTGTAGAGAGGCGCATTTCCGATGTGAAATCATGGATGACATGTAACAAGCTGCAGATGAATGATGATAAAACTGAAGCCATTCTGATTACAACACACAAGACTTTCTCTTTCACATCCTTTACCTCAAACAATAAATATCAGCAACACCGACATCAAATTCACACAGTCAGTACAAAACCTTGGTGTTACTCTCGACAGTACTCTCTCATTGCACCAACATGTCATGAATATATGCAAGGCTGTATATCTTGAGCTGAGATGCATCAGCTCCATTCGCAAGTATCTTTCAGTTGATGCCACTAAAACACTTGTGTGTTCCTTAGTACTTTCAAGACTGGACTATTGTAACTCAATTCTGTCTGGTTCGTCTCAATATCTACTCCAGAAACTTCAGAAAGTTAAAAACACAGCTTCTCGGATCATCCTTAGAGTACCACGATCAGAGCACACCTCCCCCTGCTCTGTACACTACACTGGCTATCCATTCGATCCAGAATTAAACACAAAATTTGTTCTCTGTGCTACGTTTCACTGATGGGCTCCAGTCCAACATACTTATCTGACCTCACCCATGTGTACACACCTGCATGATACTTATGCTCCTCTTCTGTCACTTGTATTGTCATTATTCCCACTATGAAAATGAAATCATATAGACAATATTCTTTTTGCATACCAGGGCCCAGCAACGTGGAACGAATTGATCACTGAACTTAGACACAAAGACACAGTGATCTCATTCAAGAGCGCTCTTAGAACTCACCTATTTCAACTGCAAGAAAAGACTTAAAGACCTAATAAGGTTTCCTTACCTTATATATTTTCAGCATGTTTTCTGTTTTCTAATTTCGTGGTGTTTGTTTTTATTTTTGTAATCATATCATTATATATGTTTTTTAAGTGTTGTCAAATGTTGTAAAGTGCTTAGAGCTTCTAAAGATTAGGCGCTATACACAGTCCTCATTATTATTATTATTATTATTATTATTATTATTTGAAGTTAGATATATATTTTTCAATTCGTATGACACATGCGTTGTGAATGATTACTTCATTAACTATGTTGTAGGTTACATTGTAGGAATGTATCAATATTTAGATGCCGTGTGTGTGTTAACATGTTTATAGAAGTAATATTATTCATACGTAGTAGCAGAAGACATGCATGACTTATGTAAGCGGAGATTGTAAGTATGATTGTACATAGGACCCTGCAAGGTTGGTCGCCCATTAATCCGACGGAAGGTCTGTGAGTGAGTGATGAATTTCCTGGAACATAGGGTAGGGATGCAAGAAATTATGTCTCTTGTTGTATTCCTTCAGAAACTTCCAGGGTGCAAGCACACTGAGCCACACTAGTAGAAGAAGGCGGATGGGGGGAAGGAAAGGAGGAAGGGAGGGGGAAGTAAGAAGAAGTAGAAGGAAGCAGAAAGGACGAAAGAAAGAAGGAAGGATGCAGGAGGAAGACTGAATCAAATGAGTAGTAGGGACTACACAAAGAGCAGTGATTCTCTGACATGTAGATCGGAACATTCCGAATTATAAATTAACTTGTTCAATGGGAATTGGATTAACCAGGTGAATTACAATGTCTATTGTAATGGGCAGAAAATGAAGCCTTTATGTTAAATACATACATTAATTTGAATCTTTACATTTTTTAAAATATTTGTATCTGATAAATCTTCATTTGTTATGTGTATCTAGGGTGTCAGCTTTGCTGACTGGGGAAACGAAATTTGTTAATGTACATCTGCTGCAGTATTATTTTTAACACCGTAGCTGGATCGTGATATACATCGATTCTCTCTTCAGACACCCTTGTGTTTCAACACACACCTTTCTCTTCCAAAATAGCAGTGTCTGTAATCATGGTGATGGCCGGTGATGCCATCACATAGACTTGGTAGTCCGTGTTAGAAACACGCTTAAAATATTTGACAGCGGCATACTCGGTATGCACGTTGGCATACACGGTATGCACGTTGACATGGTCTTGAGAATAGGCAAAACAATGGATAAATGCTCTTGAATATATAGCCAAAGACGTGATCCAAAAGCGGATTGAAATGTTCCACCAATGCGAAGGTGGGTTACAAAATTCAGTAAGTACGCAGGTCTCCCTTCCAATCTAAGAGACCGAACGCGTGATGCCATATTCATTACGTAGATACACCAGCGTTTCTATGGTTTACCATTGCGGCACAGTTTAAATGCCATACCTATGGGGGAAGCAATGAAGCATATATATATATATATATATATATATATATATATATATATATATATATATATATATATATATATATATATATATCGGAGTGATAGTACCATGGCTACTAACACTAATGCAGCTGTAACCAGGATCCTTCTTCCAGAAGAGGATGACGTTAATTTTACTTTTGAATGAGTTTTTGTCGTCATGGCAAGAATGTATGTCTGCGACGATAGTACTACCATCAATTCCTTCTCCATCGCTACCACTGGTGGATGATTTCAGAAGAGACAGAAGAAAAAACTGAAACGTTTTTTGCAACGAAAGAAAGAACCAGGGGAAGTAATTATTCGACTAAAGCAAGAAGAGGAAAGAAGAAAACAAGAAGATGAGAAGAAGAAAACAATGGAGAAAGACATAAGGAAGGGACTGAAAACAAAGACAAGACATTGTGGCGGAGTTATACTAACAGAGACCAATATATCAGACTTCTTTAGCTAAGCCCAAGTGAAAGAGACCTTCACGTGGCAATATTTCGAAACCTTCCATCTCTACATCCACTCTTACCGTCTCTGGGATGCTGGCAAAAGCGGTTATTACTACAACTACCAATGCCGAAACAGCGGCAACAGGTAGAGGATTTGAACGCAGTCGTGGAAATGGCACGATACAGTTAGGACTGATGATGTCAAGTCCGCAAATTGTTTTAGAAAAAACAAACACCCAAAGGTCCTTTTCAGGGCAGCCCATATCTCTTAGAAAAAAATACCACTCAATGATTACCAAATCAAGTAAAATAGAAAACCCATGGTGTCGGTGTGTGAGTGGTTAAGTAACTTATCTATATTAATTTTGAAAAAGCAATCCAAAGAGACACTTAAATTTGTGAGGATATTTTATTTTGAATCTGAATCAGAACGAAAATTTCATAACACATCATAAAAGTTCATTTTTTTCTCCTTTCATTGTCTGAATATTTAAGTTGAATTTTTTCACTGGCATGGGTTCTTCCTCTTCATTGTCTTCTAGTTGTCTTGTCATTTCTCCTGACAATATAAATATGTATCTTTACCTTTGTTTCTTGTTTCTCCTGTCTTTGCATTGACGTTGTGGACATTCTGGAGCCCAAGGTTAATTCTCTTGAGAGATATATTGACAGCAGGTATCTTGACTTTTATCTTGAGAGGAGTAGCACGTAGACTTATTCGAAGCATAATTTCGAATAACTCTCTGTAAAACTCTGACTGAAAGGGTGATGTGTTTTGACTCTTCCATATTCTTCTTCACAGTCTGAAAGATGAGTGTTTTATATCCTATCACGGTGAGAAGCCCTCTGTATACAGGGAGCAAGTGTGTACACAACTTAGTTAAGTAAAAGTTTGGAATAACGAGGAAATGATCACACTATTGAGCCAAGAGACGACGACTACGACTTTCGATGTCGCTTCATGCACTAACTGAAGTGTTAACCCAAACATATGCCAGTGAGTTTGTAAATTACATCAATGAGCATTAGCCAAGACCTTCACATTCTTCCATAAGACCAAGAGAGTCCAGAACCATTAGAAACGAAAGTCGTTCAGTAGCTTCCGAAGATTATTTTCACATTCGAGAGACGCAAAACCTTACTTACGGAAAATTTAGAACCACGGATTAGACCAACGCTGTCAAATTTAAAGAGTTCAAGTTTAATGCTACCCGAGGAACAGCAGACTTCAGATTTTGTGACAATCCTTGTTATAGACATTGCAAAGACAATGCCAAAATAAAGAGGGCGGTCGTTTGCGACTCTCCATCCATCTCGACAGTTTGAAGTTTCCTGTCTGGATCGAGTTGAGTGCATCGGAAGAATTTACACCTACAAAGGTGGTGGAAAAATTCAACTTGTCTAACGATCGAACGACGAGTTTAACATGACCGATGGGAAAGTCACTCTTAACATGACCCACATCTCACCCCCTAAAGGTAGTGGATCATGCAACGTGTTTTTGGTGTTTGAAATTCGCTGTACCAAACGCAGGAAAAATTGTCATTTCTGTGACCAAATCATGGTCTTTGAGCATCTATGTTTCATTACAAAATATGAGAATTAACTTCAGGTAGACTTCAAGAAGTCCCGCACAAGAAGAAAAAGAAACAAGTGGATTTTATCTTTTTAACTTTGAATGTACGCAAGAGACTGGCATTCATGTCCATTATTTCTGCGTAGCTCATTGTGCTTTTGAGAAGTGTATACAAGAACCAATATGTTTTTCACTGTCCCAATTGTAGTAAGATTCCAGGAGGACGTGAACAAAATCTTTCGGTGACCGGGCATGCTTACCGATTTTGCCTCATGGATCTTAGACCCTACATACGACACATGGGGCAAAGAGGACATTCAGTGTTACTGGGACTGTCATCGATATACTGCCGTCATTCCTTTTCGGGCTACGAATTAAATATTGTTTAGAACAAATCGCAGATACATCCCACAGCTGCATGAAAGTGGGACAAGCACAGTCTCAAGATTCTATGAGTTATTTGACCGTACATTAGAGTAAAATGTTGGCAAAATTTTCTCAGGCTACATCAACGATTTTCTTAAATTGAAGGAAGACGCTAGTGGCCATCCATCTTCGTGTCACACTTCAGAAAATAATCACTGATTGAAATAAAGGTATAGCTCCTTAGATTGCATCACTTTGGAACACAGGGAAAAGAACGAAGGAAGGTGGTCGTTTGCCAAGACATATTAAATTGTGTGTGGGTAAAATTGGCGCAAGGTCCGGTATTATCCATGATGGAATACTTGGCATATCTAAGTCGCTACTTTCAACTCGTTCATGACAATGGAAATCTTATAAAACTAATTGTGAATTACGAAGAAGCTACAGAGTTTGCACCATTCCAACTACCAGCTTTTGAGATGTCATCATTATAACGTACGTGACAGCTAATGCCCATTTAAACTTGTATGATGCCTTAGAACATTTGGGAGATGACCTGAGTGAGTTGACCTGTTAATTTATTCGCATTATTCTGATGAAAGGTCTGTGAGAGTGTGATTAATTCTCCTGAGATTAGAGCAAGGAGACAGGAATATACGTCCCTTCTAATTCCATAGGAAGCTTTCCAAGTGGGTGTGAGAGGCGACACCCGAGGATCCGAGAGAGGGTTGACACGCTGAGAGCACATGGCAGATCTATTGTGATGTCAGTAGTTTGTGTGGAGCGCAGTGCCGGAAGGAAACGTGGAAGAGAGTACCGGAAGTGTCGGAAGGACGGATTCGGAAGTGCCTGGAGAGCACTTTGTCAAGGGTACCGGAAGAACCAAAGGAGAAACAAGAGGCAGACAAGTGAGTAACAGACACAACATTGAAGGGAAATACTCTCATTTAAAACGTTACATTTATATGATGAAACAGTAATTTGCAACTGTGCATAGATCATTGACTGTATTTGTTCGAAGAAATTGCGATTGAGAAATTTGTCGATGAAATAGTTGGATACAGATTTGATATATTTTAATTGTTAACCTTTCATCTTGAGTTATTTATACACCTAGACCGTCGGCATTGCTGACTGGTGGCTTGGAGCTATTCAAAATTTAATTTTCCACCTTCTCTGGTGTTAGAGATAATACCGAAGGAGACACGTGACATTAATTTATGCTCCATTCATGTACCGAATCATTTATGCCTTATATGTTTTCCACGTTTTAATTCTTGAAATGTAAATATTTTGTTGTGGTTACACATTTTGAAAAACAAAACATTACACGTGTATCAAAAGTATAAAATGTCTTGTGTTGCTGATCATAATCGGCGTTCACATTACTTTAAAGCCAATGAGAATCCATTAGTTTGTAGAAAGCATTCCTCGCAGAGACGAGAGGATCATGTCTAACTTTAGTCAAACACATTTTGGTATCTTCGGTTACATGCTTGGAGAAGATGTAGAAGAAACTATTCTTTAGTTTACAGGAAAACGACATCATCGTAGTGCAAGTATAATGTACATTACACAAAATTTATTTCAACAAAAGTAAAGCACATCACACTGTCATTCTCAATATCCATTTTGTGGTATTCTTTTAATTCCAAGAGACAAATCTCAAGTGAAAGTGTTAGCCAAGTAGTGAGGAATATCTTGGCTGAAGTATGCGTACGACCATGCCAATGAAACACCTCATGCATATGTATTCATCGATTTAAAACCCACCACTCCGGATTATTTGCGATTTTGTACCGATTTGTTTCACCACTGGTGCCAAGAAGGACGAGTGGCCATTTACACGTCTCCTTTATCGTCTATGTGAATAAAACTGACTATAAAACTATCATACACTTAATTTCTTTCAAAGCGTTCAACATGACCTGATTTCGATCTTATCTTCCTGCCATATTTGATTCGTGTATTGCAAGACATGAGTCGCTGCACATTTGTTAGAATCCAGTCTCAAAGAAGTATTACGATGGTTAACTTTGACAGCATGTCACTTATTTCAAGGTATCATTCTTATAGCCATCAAAGCAAACACTTGTTTTGAAAAAAAAAAAAAAAAAAACATAAAGAAGAGTTGTCAAAATTGGCAGATAAGAGATCGACACTGAAAAAAAAAAAATCACTTTGAAACATGGTGAAAGTGGCGGTCTAGGATGTGTTGTTATTCGTTTCCTTTTAGAATGAGATCATCCTCGCTGTTCACGACGCACAATATCATAATTGTGGAAATTATGATCGGAGAAATTATTCCACAATCGAGAAGGAATGCTTGGTTTGATATTGGCTTTGCACTACTTCGAAGTGTACGTTAATTCAGCTTCTTCTCTGATTATTCTATTCAACGATGACAATCGTATTACTTTCATTAAGAAAATGAGAAACAAAAGTCAGAGATTGTTAAGAAGGTCGAGAATGATGCCATATGAATACACCATTGACGTTATTCACATCAAGAGAAAAGATAATCTTATCGAAGATGGACTTTCACGAGAATAGATGTGTTATATTGCTGTACTTTTATATCTATTGTGTAGTGAAGGTGAGTGTAAGTCAAATAACATATTCCTATGTAATTTTT
>JAECUM010014482.1:0-13820 GCA_016617855.1 Megalonaias nervosa
GTGGGTCAGTGGTGTATGGGACGTAACCCAGTGTATAATGTAGAACATAAACGTCTGATATCGTGACCCTGTTGCATCTAAACTTCTGACTGATCATACTTAGTCCCAGTGGTAAAAGAACACTACAGCGTCATGTATACATTTCTCAGAAACGTTATGGAATTTAAAGTTGATGGAAGAATTCTTGCTATTTCCAACAAACATATTATAGAAAATGTATAGGTCGTATCCAGAATAAAATTTACACTTTACCTTTAACATGTAATTTCCTTAAATTTAGGTGACTGACTTCACGCTGTTTGCATTGTAGTTTGTCCATATATACCAAATTGGATTCAAGAAAGAAGAAAAAAAAAAGTAACATAATTTAATAGAATGGACAAATATTCGAATGCTCTCCGTATACATGCAATTACCTAAATATTGGGAAAAATCAACAACAAATACAATTCCATTTCATGATATGTATTATTCTGGCCATAAGAGTATAGATATTAAACCGGTGGTGGACTATGACAGTATGTTACATTGCCATTTGGACTGAGTACAGCACCGGTCACATCTGACAAATTGATGGGAAAGGCCTTATTTAAACTCTCTTGGAAAATTAGTCTCATCTACCTAGACAATGTGTTAGTCTTCTCTGAGACTGTTGATTAGCATGTGGACAATCTAAGACAAGTTTGAGAAAAACTTGACTTAAGATTTAAGAATGCAACCTTAAGATGAACCCAGTGTTCAGTGAACCCAAATATACTTTATTTAGAAAGGCTGTATCCTTCTTTGAGCATATTGTCGGTGAGAATGTAACTGCTACTTATCCGGATAAAACTCTACCGAACACTGGCCAGCATCCACAAATTTAAAAGAGGTCAGACAATTTTTAGACCTATATTCGTATTTATAGAAAGTGTGTCTTTGGATTTGTTAATGTAACACTAGTTTAATGTTTATATGTAAAAATCTATTACATTTTATTCATCCTGACTTAGTTTTCGGTTGGCCAAGTACTAGGCTGGGACCAATCGTTTTTTGAAAAAGGTGACTTAAGTGGATTGTTACTAATCTATAGTCATACACAAAGTAACAGAAATAAGTGAAACCAACACCTTTTGTGAAACTTAACAAATAATTTAATTATGGAAATTATACAATGAAATTTCAGAGAAAACACATTATTATGAATTGAATCCAAAATAATCCTAAAAGGTCTATTCAAGCTTAAAAGATTCGAATGTTCTGAATGAATTTCAGATTCCCAAATGTACGTACCACAGTGGCATGGTCCAGAATTCCTTTGAATAATTCACAATAGTCCCAGAATAATGTTTAAGTCCAATGAACACTTTGAAATTCCGATGAATAGTCCTAACAAATGTCTTCTGTCAAACTATCGAAACACAACATTAAACACATCTGCAGACTGATTTCAACATATGAAATAAGAATCTGAAATAGAAACGAATCCAAAATAGGAATAAATATGATTGTTAAGTTCTCTTCTTATATACACCTTCAGGAACCTATTACGCCTATACGTAGCAATATAACCCACGTGATAGATCTTAATACTCACTATAACATTTCAAAATATCTATTCTTGTATCCCAACACATCCAACGGGAAATAATTCAACTATTCTAAGAACCCACCTGTTCTAACCCAGACAATGGGAATTAACTTATTTCTTCTAATAACCCTCCATTAAATGAGAAATTATCCTAAACTTGTAAACAGGTTCAATATATAGGTTGAAATTAACTTGTCAACAGACATTTATAGTTTAATATCTAAAAAGTAGAATCTATACCCATGGAGAAAATGTAAAATGAGGATGGTAGTTTTGTTTTTAAAAAAATGGAGGGTCGGGGAACTTGGGGATATTATACGTTTTAACCTTATGATGGGGATACTAGGGTGATAAGGGGAGATACAGTATTATTGTTAGTAAGGGAATTGATTTTTAAAATAGAAATTGATGTACATTCTACCTTGTGCGAATGGCATGGTAATTGTGTGAAAATAAGAAGCTAGGAGCAAGTAAGAAACATTATAGAATGGTGATGAAATTTTAACTTTATAAGGGGAGATCCTAAGTTGACTTAGAGAAGGTACTTTAGTTCGTAAGGGTTTAAAGTTCTACTTTTTATATAAGTTATTTCAACTTACCACTTGTGTGGATGGGATCGTAGTTTTGTTTAAAATAGGAAGGGTGGTGAGGGTGGATACATTGTCGATGGAAATACTCTCTCTCTCTCTCTCTCTCTCTCTCTCTCTCTCTCTCTCTCTCTCAATATTGCTAGTACTGTAAGGAATATGTCGCTGGTAGTTTTGTTTTTAAGCACACAAGGGTTAGGGAGTAGTATAGTAATAGGACTGTAAGTATTATTGTACTAGGACTGTAAGTATTTTAGTAATTGGACTGTAAGTATTTTAGCACTAGGACCGTACGTATTATAGCAATAGGACTGTATTATAGTACTAGGACTGCAAGTATTTTAGTACTAGGACTGTACGTATTTTAGCACTAGGACCGTAACTATTATAGCAATAGGACTGTAAGCATTATAATACTAGGACTGTATTATAGTACTAGGACAATAGTATTATAACACTAGGACTGTAATTATTACAGCACAAGGACTGTAAGTATTATGTGGATGGTACATTTGGTGTGTCGATAGATTATAAAGAAGGTAAAAATTATAATGTTATAAGGGGGATGGTAGGCTTTATAGGGAAGGTATTTATTATTGATAACAGTTTTAAGATATATCTTATGCAAGTTATTTTAAGCCTACCTTGTGTGAATGGTCTTGTAGTTTTCATCAAAATATTGGGTATGAATATTATTGATGGAGGTAGATATTTTAGCTTTATTTATAAGGGAGGTAATGGGTAACTACATAGTAGATGGCTGGATGTTGCTAGTGGATAACTGGTTGGTGTATAGCAGATAAATAGGTGGTGGATAGTAGATAACTGAGTGTTGATATCTAACGATTATGAGGATGGTAGTTTTGGTTTTAACAAGCGACTGTAGCAGAGTGTAGATATTCTAGAATAGGGTAGAAATGTCATAAAGGGAATCATCGAGCGATAAGTGGAGATTCTGAAGGTATTGATTTTGAAAGGATTTAAACGGATGCTATTCTCTACAATTTCCTTTACATCCTACACTGTGTGAATTGGATGCTAGTTTTCTTTTAAACAGGACGGTAGGAGCATATAGGAAGACTATGCGGTGGTGGTCGAGATATTATTGTTGAAATGAGGGATGCCAAGGTGATCTAGTATAAGTATTTTACCAATCTATTTGTTTAATAAAGTTCGTTTTAAATCCTACCTGTATGAACGGGACGGTAGTTTTGTTTAAAATATGTGGGTAGGGGAGGATAGAAACATTATAGATGGAGTCAGTCTCTCTCTCTCTCTCTCTCTCTCTCTCTCTCTCTCTCTCTCTTATATTAATATTATTAGGGCTGTTAGAATTGCATGGATGGTAGGTTTGTTTCCTAAAGAAGGCATCAGGAAGGTGGTGATATTGTAAACTGGAGTGGAAATTTTAACTTTATACAGGTGATCATAGGTGATAGGGGGAAAGTACTTTTTACTAGTAAGGATTTTAAATTATATTGTATGCAAGTTATTCTACTTAGTACCTCCTGTCTTTGTTATTTTAGTTTTGTTTAAAATAGGATATTAGCTCTGAGTATGAACATTTTAGGTGCACGTAGATACTCTATTATTAGTTATAAGGGGTTTATAGGGTACTGGGATAGTAGATCATGGTTAATAAATAGCAGATAACTGTTTGATAGATAGTAAATATCGTTTTCATGCCTCAGTATTTATCGGCAGACAAAGCCGTAATTCCCTTCTGAGTAAAACTAACAGACAGACTCATCATGTGAAACGTATGACGTAATACGGCAAGCTCATATTTTTCGGCCTAACTAGATAACTATATACTAAGTCCTCATGTGAAACATAAAGCGGTATGTGGCATTTCATTTGGGAGCAGACATTGCCACATTTTTCAGCCTAGATAAAACCAACAATCCAACTCCTCATGTGAAACGCATGACGTAAAGCAGTATTGGGTTCGAAAGCAAACCGTCGCATCATGGTAAATGTTAAAATTCTGCTTGACTCTAGAATCTTTTGACCCTACTTAACCTGGGTAGCTCGCTTAGCACTCAAGTGCCAAATTCTACTACTTACATTACCACGGAATAATCAGGATACGACAGAACAGTTAAAGGGACAAGCTTCTTCATTGGAATATTTTACCATTATTACTTAAATAGTCGACTTCGACGCAAGTTTCCGGGTTACAAACATGCATATATTTGTACGTTGCAAACCGTGTCTGGTGGTTATTCTTACATGGTTAATTACCATATACAAATGCCAAAATAATTAGTTTTGTACTCACCGAACTATCGTAGTAGTATTATGTGACGATCGGGTACAAAAGATGAATTATTATTACACTGTACATTTACATTGGGTGTATGTCTGTTTCACAAAGGGAATATAATATTGGGGCTACATTATTCCATTATTAAAGCCTCTTGGCCTAAATGGGATAACATTGTTACATGACTAGAAGATGTTGACCTTAATAATGGAAACGTTTATTGAGGCACTTCGGGAATTAATATTATGCAGTAGGTTTACATTGAAGGACACTCTGGGAAACTAGTGAAGTTCAAAATTACGTCTTCATGTTACAACATTTCTTGGATACAATATGAAATGTAATATTTGAATCTTTAGATACTATCCAACACCCATTTTCGGATTTCTATCCAACACAAGCATTTTATTACTATCAAACACCCACATTTAGTTTACTATCAAATGCACAGCTTGTGGCTACTACCCAACATACCACAAATACTGACCAAACTCCCTAGACCTACTGATCAGTGTAGGTTCGTACATAGTTAGACAGAAAATGTAATATAAATTAGTTATCTTATATCGAACACGAACCAATCTGCTATCTTACATTTCACCATCTACAATCCAATACATCGCACTTTACTATCAACACGCAGTGACCAAAACCCCTATACCTACTACCAAATGATGAAAAGGGTAGGAGCTTATAATACACACCATATTCTCACAAACACGCTATCACACTAGAGGGATATGATGTAAATGACAGAGAAATTAAATCACACACTATCCACACAGTCAAAGGGTAGAAGTCTTTATTGAGCAATATTATCACACACAATGGGACTAAAGCTTAATTGTCAAAGACTTACACAAACATAAAATACACATATATGTTTGGCAACAATTTGTAATAGTGTCTCTCTTTTTGAAGACATTTAGGTATCCTTGAATAGGACCTCTGCGTTAGTTGATTGCTAATATTTACCACTCTACCTACACCTACTATGCCTCCAGGTGAGCGCTATTCATTGTGCACATTTACTATTCCATCTTGAGGGACTGATAATTTCTTAGGCTTCTTGCTCTTCATCTGCTTTGGCCCTAAGTCTCTCCTGGACTTATTTAGGTAGTTTAGGATTTCCTGTTCCCACTTCTATATGTTTCTATCCCTCCCGTTTGCCATCTCAGCGCAACCTCTCATAATCTTAAATGTCACCTCCAGGATTACTTCGCGAACGAATTCTTTCCCGATCACAACGAAATGATTTCCATATCTTAGGTTTTTGTTTGCTGTTATGGGCGACAAAGATAAGCACAAACATACAAATAAAACTGGCAATGATTGAATAGTATATCATTTCTATGATAAGTAGAAGCATTAGAGAAAGGCAGTTGATGATGTTATCCTGAAACGAAGAGTTGCTACTAACGAGATCCAGGATGATAAGGTCTCTCCATCTGTATCACGATTCAGCGGGTACGCATCGATTTAACCGTGAGACTAAAATCATTTATCCCCATCTTTCACGCCTCCACCTCTTCTCCTTACATTTGCTGATGTTCCTATTTCCTTTTTCAATTTGAATTTCCTGGTTGATTCTTTTTTTTTACCATTCCTTCCATTACGTCTTGGGACATTTCAAGAAAATGGTGGTTTTCTTCTGCTTCCTCTCAGTGAGGTGGTGTCTTACCATGCCAATGAGCAACAGGGGATCCGTTAACTTGCTAATACATTCGTAAATGTTCTTATGAGTTGTCAGGTTGACGATAGATTTGCGGCAAGACTGGACTTTATAAGAGAGAAGCATGAACGCTAAGGAAAATATCCCCTAGATTCTTTACGCGAACTTTAACGGAAACATTAAGAAAGACTGTGAAAGGGCATGCATAAATGATTCTTGTTTTGAGAAAGTAAATGGAAAACCAGTGGGGTCCTGGCCTATGATTGTCGGCAGTGCTGATGACACAGGCTTTATCGTCTTTAGGCTTACGATGAAGAAGTTCATTTTAGTTCATACCACTTGATATCGAGAAGCTATGTACGAACTGTGAGTCAGAAGGTAACGAAGTTTACATGTGTCCATCTTTAACCTAGGGTGATAAGTCATCGATTCACGCTTGAATTGCTTCTTGAAAATATCTGCTAAGCAAGTTGATGGAACCGGATGATGCGTTTCGTTTCCAGAAAGTCAGCTGCGGTAAGGACTCGAGTCTTCATACCATTCTTTTTCCAGATCTCCTCTTCTGAGATAAGACTAATTACATCTTTCGGACAGTCTCCCAACATTTCGTCTTGAGTCATCATCAAACATGTGTTGTGTTGTTTCTGATTAGAATGATTGATTTGACAACCATACACTATTCTATGGTCTGGTTTGTCATTATTTATGTCAAGTGACGAGCAATAAACGAGAATAATCGCTGTTCTTGTTCTGGCCAGCTTGACAGCATGACTGTATTGCTCTTTTCGTTTTCTTCTTCACATGCGGTCTGTGACTGTTGTTTTGAATCGTCGTCTATCGTCATGGATTCTATCTTTTAATAGTAAAGGATCACTTCTTCCAAACTGTTGACTTCCAGAGTATTATCGAATTCTGCATACGCGCTAATATACATTGGGTTCGCGAGACTGCAAACTGTAGATCTGAGTTTATAGTGTGGAATATTCCTCTTTGCTGCCCCGACCACGAATGAAATCTAAGCCACACAAATCATATCCTACTGCATAATCGTCGTACGAACTGCCGAGGCCACATTTGGTCCCTAATTGTCCTATGGTTTCAATCAGAGTCAAGCAAGATCTCAAGTAATGTTTCTGGGCAAATGTTTGTTCCAAAGGTCTGGTAGACAACGTCTGGCCATCTCGGGTGACTTCTATCTTGGATAAGTTAAGGTGTTGGAACCTGAAAGGATTTTAATAGACAAATCCGTCGAGATACGCATTGCTGACGATGAAAAAACTTTTTGGAAAACATTATATTCGATCTTGGATCGGATTCCAAAGGCAATAGTAAAGGCTTTGACGTCCGCTCGTTGTAGTGATTACATGACTATTGTTCTGCTCAAAGTCTGACTGATGCCGATTTCCATTTTATGTACGACTTCCGCACAGCGCACATGATGTTTGGGTTCTTTAGCGTTTGTATTGTACTCGTTAGCATTAGTCATCAAATGGAACTCGGCCATACTTCTATTGAATCTCAGGCGCACATCCACTCATTCCAACAAATACCTTTCTCGCTATAATTTGTTAAAATGCAATCATCCATCATTTCTGAAATACATGTACATCTTTATTTATTTTAACGTTGTTAACTCCAACAGTGTTGTCTGCATCATTATCTGCAATCAAAACTGTATCCTTGATATTGTCCGATTTATTAGGCATCCACGCCACTGAAGTATCCAGATGTGTCATCTTGGCTTCTGTTTTCAAGACATTTTCTAGGTACGCTTGGTAAGGGTAAGTGTCCATACTGATGTTGACTGGTTTATTATTCCATTACAAATCCACAAAGGAGCAACCAATGCATGAATTGTTGTCGAGTCTTCTTTGACATTCTCTCCTCGATCTGTGCCGTCCGTTTTGACAACCTTGACTTTCAGGAAGAAGAGGTTTTCTTTATTCAGATCGATCTAATATTTTCTTTTGATTTCGAATTCGATAGTTACTCAGATAGTAAAAGAAGAGACAACATTAAATCATACCAATTGATAAGATTCAGTTTTTCTTCGTTTACAAACTTCTGATTATTAATATCATGCAACAATAAAACAAATTGTTTAATTACATATCTATTGTCTGTCCTTCCTGCCACTTCCAATCTATCTTTTCTATCTTCTTTTTGTTGTTTTAAAGGCAAACAGGTATATAGTTTGTGAATCGCATATGTAACCTTGATGAAAGTGAACTAGAAAGTATATAGGGGATTAAAATACACAATCGTGTCCATAAACTTAGGCATAATCTTGACCAATGTTTTCGTGTTTGGGTATATAGAACGAAAAGGGTTACCTGCTTCATGAGTAATAAAGCTGATCTCTGCTTATATATATATATATATATATATATATATATATATATATATATATATATATATATATATATATGAACAAAGTACCCATACACGAATTAAGTGAGTATGTTAGCTGCGGTGGAAAACAATTCTCCCACTAAATACCCCGGATGCGCACCCGCAATGCGAGAGTGTCCCTTTATTAGCGGAAAAAATGACACCACAAAGCTATCTCTTTTCGCCCTTCTTGTTAAGAACTTTGATAGAACTTTAGGCATCGTACGAGATATCGCCCTTTATTTGATATGGTCTGTAAGTTTGCTTTAGAAAGTCGTAAACGTTTGTTGTTAATATTTTTGTTGTGACGATCTGCGTATATACCCAAACACTCCAGAACTAAGACTTGCTACAGAAGTTGTTAAAGGCACAAACACATCAATACAAATACAGCCGGTACACATTCTGCTAAACGAGACCACTAAAACAGCTCTAAGTAAGCTTGGGCGCTTCCTAGCGTGACACAAAACGCTATTAATTCCGAATGTAATTCAGACGAAGTATAGCATTTACCACCAGAAGACAGTCCAATATACCCTTTCTGTGCACCTTAATTTCCGACATGTACTAAAATTCACTGTTTATATAGATCAAATGACACAAACAGCTGTGAATGTGCTAGGGTCTAATAAATGGTTTATAATCAACATGCAACGTAAAAGGCTCTGGCTAGTTCGGATATTCCCTGTGCTTTCATCACAATTTTTTTACTGACAGAATATTGGTTTTAAATTTTAGCTCATTGAAGGCTTACTTTCTTGTTACGACTCAATGGTCTTGAACTATGTAACAGAAAGGAAATGAAACCAACAGTTTTAGTAAAATCAACACATATAATTTATTTATCTATGTTACAAAGTCGAAATTCAAGTCACAGTATTGTGAATTAAATTTTATACAATCTTCATTGTTCTATTACAAGTCCGAATGAATTCCCATAATCCTGAATGCCTTGATGTATTCCAAGGAAATAATCCATAATTCTTTGAATAAGTCCTCAATAATCCGAAAGTAGAGGTTTAGTCCAAGAACTCAATCAGCGCTTTGTAATTCCAATCAATAATTTAAAAAATAATTCCTTTCAGATTATATCTAAACACAACAATAATTAATACCTCAGACTGATTAAAAAAACAGGAATGAATAATTGTTTACCAAATCCTATATATACTGATTGCACTTGACATAAGACAGAAATGTAATGAACTGGAATTCGTGAGATGTGCCATTTCTATCGGATAATTCCAACAAAATGAAAATAAATTCGCTTCGAGAAACTTGTAAGCGGATAAACAAGGTAAAGAACTGAACTCAAATTTGAATAAATATCTTACAAAACATGACAATTGTCAAGTAAGCAAAAATTCTAACCCTAATCACAAAGGTCAAAGACAAAATTGGAATTAAATATACGTAAAAAAAAATCAACGCTGTATTATTTTAACACATTTGAAATTAGACAATTATGCAGTCTTCTTGCACACCGTTGAATCCTTTTGAACATATCACTAAGGCGAGAATATCTTGAGTGTCTTCTTCGTACGTGTTAGGAAGAGTTGCAGAATATGGGGCTGTGGTGGTTGGAGGGGAGTGAACATTACGAAGTGGAGTTACACTAATACGTGAACATTGTCTACAAAAGCGTGAAACTAATATTGTAAATTCAGTACAAATAAAGTGGGTTCAGAACTTCTCCTGTCGCACTGGTAATAATTAGTATTTGATGCGCTGGAGTTTCATGATGCACGAATTCATACCTGTTTCTGATGGTGAATTTTGGTTTTCATTCAAAGATGCAGCATGTACGTGGCCATCATTTATCGCAGCTCCGAATCTGTGGAAAGACAGCGACAAGGGAAGTTTATTCTTTAAAAATTCTACCAATATGGAAGGATGGATATTTAAAATTATTACATCGGTTACAACCGAAGTCCGTGAGTGGCAATGCTTTTCACACAATGTCACAAGTAGCGAAGGAATTTTGATACTTAAGTGAGTATAAAATATGATAGTTAATGATGAAACAATAACTGAACTTAGTCTTAATATTTATAAATGATGTCGTCTTTATATCTCATGGATATTTTGATCACATGGATAGGGAATAATTCTAAAGATGGACACACAATAAAGACTCAGGAAGTTTTTTTTTCCTTTTTTCTTGCAACAAGTCTAGCAAGGACAAAGTGTGTGTGTGTGTGTGTGTGTGTGTGTGTGTGTAAACTTAGGTGTGGATGAGAAGGGTTGGGAGCTATCAAGATGTCAATTGACCAATAAATAAATTTTTAGGTGTGCCTTTTATGTGTACTGCTTTTCAAGCAGAAGTGAAACTCTTACTAGATCTATGCTTCCTTATCAAATAATAATCTTTACTGAAATGTCATCCAACAATATTGTTAGTGGCGCGTCACAGGACTGGTACAAAGCGTCTGCTGTAAGAGCTTTAGCTACTACAGCTGCCTGTCTCATCATAAAAAGAGAACAGAGTGCCTCTCCTGCCAGTACATAGCATCTACATAATCAATACTCCCAAAATGCCTCTTCACGGCAACAATGGAAACAAGTTTGTTGTGGTTGATCTCAGAGGAATTTCGTTCCAGAAAGTCGATGTACTGGCAAATCAGCGTGGGAACAATCCCTAGCATCCATCACCTAATCCCCAGCTATGGGTCAAATTACACCCAATACTTTGTGGCTTCGGCTGAGGAAAACAAAGGCTAATGGAGCTATCACTGACAGAAAGCCTGGAATGAAGTCCCATTCAGCGGCTGGTGAATACTTTATACAATATTGGCAACTCGTGCATCCAAGCCGGCACCTCTGCCATTACTCTGGTGTTAGGCTTCGAAGTCGAGAGCTTGCGGGGTCAGGGCGAACGGGAGCTGAAACGCTGGGCTAGGTTAGGCCTCCACACTTTTGCCCAGGCAATGCAGAAAGCGATAATGAGGACACTTCATCCTTGCTCACCAGTAAGAACAGAACACCGGAGGCAACAATGTGCGAGTTGTAAGTCCAGCTGAATGGGCATAGAGCATGGTAATCAAGATCTGCCTCTGAAGTTGTGAAGGATCAATGCATTCTACTGGTCATTTATGGCCTGCTAAAATCTGGACAACCCTAAGCCTGTAACGTATTGACCCGCCTAGGTCAACCTGCCTCAATAGGTGTATGGGGCTTAGAGCTTTATCTCGACAAGCGCACGGCATTTGTTTACCTCACTAAAGGAGAGTAAACTTTTCCAGCTTTGAAGCTGAAAAGTCAAGAATATGTGTCCTGGACCTACTGATGACTTGCAAGCACAAAAGATGTCTGCAAGACAGCACTGACTAACCACCAGCTGCATGAAATGGACATTGACATCGCACCGATCCAGGAAACCATACTAGCTGACACAGTCTGGACACGTGAGGTCAGCTTCATGGCGTTGGTTTGCGGTCAGCCGTTTGTATGTCATCCGTTATTGTTATCAGCTCATTTGCTTCAACTTTACGCTCATTTAAAGAAGATAAAGACAGATTCTTTGACTCTTTTCATGTCATCTTCAAACGCGTACACCCTCGGACTGCAACAACTTCTGCAGCATCTCATTTCTCGGCATTATATGGAAGGCGTTTGCAAGGGTCATCTTGAAAGGCTACAACTACTCGCAGACCGCATCGGGATTTCAGAGCAGGCATATCGACAATGGATATGATGTACACCCTAGGCCAACTGTAAGAGACATGCATAGATTAGCAGTAACTATTCTACATTGAGTTCGTTGACCCAACCAAGGCATTCGCTAGTCAGCAGAGCAGGCCTCTGTAAGATGTTCGGAAAGATCGGCTGCCCCCTAGAATTAGTCAGTCTCGTCCTTTCATTTCTTGATAACCTGCTCGGAAACGTACAGTTTAACTGCTCCGCGTTCAACAGATTTGAAATCATATTTAGACTGAAACAGAACTGCGTTCTGGCACCAACACTCTTCGGCATATCCTTCTCCGTACTTTTTAATTGTAACATCCTCATGGAAATGAAAGGCCTCTAAATAACAAAATGAATGGAAAATTATCAAAACTCATCAGGCCGAAAGGTACAAATAAGACATGGCACATTCTGTCCAGAGATCTTCTGTTGGAAGACGATGAAGCACTGTTTGCGGCGCATAATGTCCGCTACAGAGATTTATTCCTCACTCCCTCGGCGTCAACATCAGCATCAAGTAAAGGTAGTCATAAAACATTCTAAGCCGTGAATATTAGTCGGTTGAATATCTTGCAAATTCCACCACAAGATTTCATGTAATAATAACGTGTCTAATGGAGGAATGAAGAATGATGTTAATTTTCAAGTAGTTGTGTATCAGCACAACTACTGACAAAAGTTAACATCATTCTTCTTTGTTTCTTATTAGTTACTATATTTCAATAATTTTAGTATTTCTCTGATTTTTTTAAATATTTTTTTATTACGTATTTCTAGAGACTACCTTCCTAAGGTAGTTGTTGTAGTTGAAAGACTCTTCAACATCCATTCTTCCTCAGTCTAGTATTATTTTTATCATACGTTGTATTCTACAGCGCATTTTTCCCTACAGGTTTAGAATCCTTTGCCAAGCTTCAGTGCCCGGATATATTTCTGGGGAATTACCATTACACTTTTACGAGTCAATCGATGACATCATGTGGAACAGGCAGGGAGTACTGGAACGTCTGCTCAGACAACCAGGTCATGGCATTTGACTACACAAAGTGCTTAGTCCAAATTGCATATTCACGTAAGAACAAGTCCACCTTCCTTTGATTACAAAGCCCGCCTATTGATAGCACATTTTCTCAATTTTTCCAGCACTTTCCAAAATCTCACTGTTATCAGGTTTTTCTTTCGCTTGGTGGAAACAAATAAATGGATCAACGAATTAACTTCAAGGCTTTAGACTTTTTCCTATTTTGAGTCGTCTCGATTCAGAGCATCTCTTAGTAAAATGGATATTGTTGTATGAAAATAGCATTATGCATTTTGAGAAAGGTCAATAACTGTATGAAGACACACGACAAACATGTTAAGATGTATTAGCTATTAGATTCGTAGTCTGCGGGACGGTAAGCAGTCTCAGCACCTTATATAGCGCCCTTTCATACTGAAATAGAAGGAAGGAAAACAAGTCAGTAAGAAAACAAACAACCCAGGTCATTTTAGCTCCAGTGTCACGATTGTTTTACAAGCATTTTCTACCAAATCCGCCTTTCGTGCTTAATGATCTAACGGGTTTAAATTCTCCTTTTCATTGCTCCAAATTAAGTCGTTTGAGAAAATGAAGACTGCTATCTCAAATACTTTAGGAGGAAGGTAACT
>JAECUM010014483.1:0-22898 GCA_016617855.1 Megalonaias nervosa
AATTGTGAGCAGTGTATCGTTTTGCCTATTGCTGCCTCAAACGCTTGAGCAACGTTTGGATCTTTAAGCTTTTAAAGTTCAAAGTTGATCCTAGCCTATCAGTCGTCTTCAGCAGGTCATGATTGCTGCCAATGTAAGCTACTAGGAAGCTACGTGTTATGGCAGTGTTAACCCTAGACCGGACGTGATTCCTTAGCAAGATGTGCTCAATCCAGTTGTGAAGTTTTCCGTCTGAAATATGCCTCTTCTAGATAATTTATGGCTGTTCATTAGCTCTGGGTTAGTGTAGATAGGGAAGTCAAGGAGCTTGAGTCCCCTCTCATTCGTATGTTCATTATAGTATATATCATAGACTTCCCGCCAGTCTGCCTGTGTGTCTTCTGCAACATTGGCATTCCAGTCTCCTTCAATAAATACGCTATTCTTCTTGGGTGTCTGTTTAACGGAAGTTTGAACCTGGTCGTAAAACGTATCCACTTCCTCGTCATCAAATATGGTGATGTTGAAGGGAGATGCCCTCAATCGGATGGCAATCGTCTTGTTGGAAACTGGTCGGCAACACATTATTGCACTTTCAATGTCTTTATGTAACATTAATCTGACTTCATGCTTATGCTTGTACTCATTCTCACAGATGCCCATGTCCTTCATAAGTTGATTTCTTCTACATTCTTCTGGCACATATCGCAGAATCCAAGTATGTGCCATTGGGAGCTTGCGATCTCATGGATTATCTCCTCGAGTGTCGCTTCTAGTCTTAATGTTCCACATTCCAGTGTAGATACTATATCTTGCCAGTACATTGATGGTGGTTGCGCCAGTAGCATAGTTATTACTTCATTCCTGGTGTGCATCGGATGGTGAGGTCATTGGTAACCTAGGATAACAATGATGCGGTATAAAAAGTCTATTCATTGTCATTTCGTCACCTCTGGCGTATCATGTGCAGTTGCACTCTGGTGGATCCCATTCCCCTCCAGGTTGTAGACCACAACCGACAGCCATGTTACTGTATGGTTCGCACTGGTCTCGAACATGTGGTCGTTGAGCTCATCTTGGAATTCTTCCACCCTGTTCATTGACTACAGCTTCGAAGACTTCCGCCCTGTGATGTCATGTTACCACTAGCCTATTTCTCCTATAGATAGAGAGACTCAAGGAGGTGGGAGTTCTGGCCACTGCCTGTCCAGTCCAAACAATTCTTAATTCTTGTATAGAATTGTCACCTTTCCCAAAGTTATAACCATGCCACAAATGCAAAACATTTTTTTTTTTTTTGAAAACATAGTATTGCCATGTAAGCATCCCTTCTGCAAGCAAACAACACTGCTTCTAAAGAATTCTGGTGCTTTGAGTATTGTGTATCTTTCACATCAAACTAGGTTTTTTTAAACATGTTATTATTTGTATGTTAAAGTGAAAATATGAATGGTATGAAATATATATATATATAAACACACACAAAGTTCAGTGAACATAAGACATGTAAAAGCTAGGTATGCAAAAATGACTGCTGTAAAATCCCGGTACAAAATTTACGTTTTATCAAAACACCCAAATATTGTTTTTGAAGCAAGGAGGTTTTTACTTGCAAATCAAGTCCATGGTTAAACCATCTCCAAGAATATAACAGAAACAATAAACATAAAAATCATAACGAACTTTTGATGGGACACCAATCGTGGGTAAAGTGTCAGTTATCCCTTGCTTTCGTATTTAGGTGGACTCAACAGCAAGAGTAGTGTCATAATATATGGTTTTGGATTTACTTACCTTTATGCACCGCATCCTCTATCCCCCATGCCTTTTGCCCATTTTAGCAAGCAAGCCACACGTTGTGCAACCCGTTTATTATAAGCATGAATAATCCATGAAAGTGAAGTGGCCCGAGCAAGCAGTGTCCGGAAAAAGAGCCACTGTCACGCACGTTCTCCACTTACCATTGCCATATTCGCAGCCACCTAATCTTACTACCATTGTTGAGCGGCTTCATTAATGATTGACCTATCGCCACTTGTCAATCATGCTGATCAATTAACCAATCAGCAAGCGTAAATTAGACACACCTCCAGGCATTGCTTTCGTCCGCCATTTTCCTCGACAAGCTGCTTGTAACAATAATGAATTGATTATGATACGTATTTACAAATTTTGCAATGATTAGTTAATTTCTCGATCGATATGGGTGAAATAAGTCAGCGGGGTCCTTGTAGTTCTTACATTCAATATCCAAGTCGTCTAAATGGAGGAATTAAATTTATTCCTTTCCCGATACATACACAAAATTTCGATGGATAAAGACTTTTTTGTGCTCGAGTGTACGATCAGCTGAATATGGAAAACAATTGATGGCAATTTTGTTTGCATAAAAATATGTAGAAGAACATGTCCCGTCGTTGGCTTGAAAAAAAAAGAAATTGAAATTAAAAAATATATGTAAACATAAACGTTCTAGAACAGGGGTGCACAATATTTCTCGGCCAAGGGTCAGATTGCATTTTCTAAGACCACTCGAGGGCAGCAAACAATATTTCTAACACCACTCGAGGGCCGCAAACACTAATTTCTTTAATATAATTACTGTTTACGTGCCAGATTTCTGTGTTGTTTTAATTTGCCCTGAGGGCCGAGCAGAACACGTTCGCGGCCAGGATCCGGCCGCGGGCCAGGGGTTGTGTACCCCTGTTCTACAATATGGGTGGAGAACCCACTAACTTTCGGGCTTTGATATATATTTCTTGTATCGGAAGGACTGAATCCCAGACTGCATTATTTTAAAGTTTAGAAAATTTACACTTCAATGTTGACTTGTCCCAACAGTAATGATTTATCGTCGCGATCTTTCAGACGCTTGAATGACTCTTTACATTCTTATTGTGCTGAAGGAGGGGTGGGGATACAAAAATGTAATAAGAAAGAAATAGAAAAACACAAACAATGGAGCAGCAGATTGGCTGAACCCTACAAAGGTTTTAGGAGGCTCCGTTTGCAAAATTAAGGGTTCCTATAAAAGCTGAGAACAAAAGTCAACAACGTCAAACCGAAACCTCTAACCGAACATATTTCCATACGTCGGGAAATCAGACCGCAATAACGAAATCATCCTGGTTAGCTCGTTTTTGTTATTCCCCATTGACGTATTTTTTTTTTTTTCATCATTTAGGCGTGTTCGTTTGCGCGTCGCACACACACTTGTTGTGGTTCAGCCTCTCTGCTGCTGTGTGTGTTTGACTTAATTAAATAACCATTATATCAATAATGATCGGTGAATCTCATACATCTAAACTAGCTCGACAGCGACTAGAAGCAATTAAGAAATATCTCCCCATGAGAGATTCTGTCAAACAAAGATTACAAGCGCGCCAGGACGCTCAGGTGGAATTTGCAGAGGATACAGCAGAATTATTTAAACCGGTTACTAGAGCTACCGAAGGGATTAGGAAAGCTACCGAAGAAGTTACAGAAGCTACAGAGGTCTTCTTCCCACGTTGCAGCAAACCGCGGTAGCAACTGGAAAAATAGCAGAATGAACTAAGAAAACAAAAAAGATTCTAAGAGGACTTCCAGGTGAAATAGCTGATATTCAATCACAAGAAACATTTAGGGATATTGGCCAGCCTTATTCTGAAGAACCACAACCTGACGTTCAACCTCCTCAACCAAAAGTAAGACAACCAGCAACAGGAAAATTTCGCGATGATGCGGTTACACTTATCAGGTGAAATACAGGAAATGCGATTGATGTTGCACTAGATTTTGATAGAAAAAACGATTATTTAAAACCTAATGTAGCAATAGCAAAAAAAAAAAGACTGGATTAAAACGATATTTAAGATTTATGCTGATGTATCAGCAGGTGCTTAAGTTGCTGATAGTCATCCTGAATTTATATTATTTAATCAATCAATCCGCGCAGAAGAAATTCGACGTAGACAAGAATCAGAACAGATAGAACAAATTTTAAAAATGAAAGAACAAAAAATACCACCGGAAACAAGTAAGAAGAAGAAATAAAAAAAAAACAAAAAACAAAAAAAAACAACAAAAAAACAACCTCCTCCTACTCTGGAACTACAACATATCGAAGATGACAATTCTACCCCCGGTGCTACTGGAAGTGGTTTTGGTACGGGTACCAGAGGAAGTGGTCTTTTTACTCAGTGTCCCAATAATGTCCTTGCCGACGTTGACAGATTAGAAATCCTCACTGGAGGAAAACGAGCCGGTAATAATTCCCCAGAAATCATTAATGAAGCAGCTGCTATTTGTCAGAGATTATTTACAGGTGGTATCATGGATATTAATGTTTATCGAGCCCTCATTGATGAAATCGCCGATGTTTACCACAGTGATTGATCGGGTATACAATTAAATCAGTGACAAGAAAATAAGATGATCATACATAATGCTCAACGTGGACCGACCATGGTCAGGGTGATAAATTCGAGATTACCAACATATAGCGCGTACTACGGAGATGGACTTGGTGATGTTGTTCAGGGTCTATTTAGAAGGTTAGCCACAAAAGCAATACCTGTTGCAAAGCAGTTGGGAATGAAAGCCATCGACGTTATTCGTGATAAAGGAATTAGTACTGTTGGAGATCTTGCCAGTAAAGCATTCTCGGCAATCAAGGATAGACTAGCACGATTAGTAAGACGAACACCTCAACCAGTAAAACCTCAGCCAGTAAAATTACCCAGTACAGAAGTTATGCCTGCAAATGTTAGTAAAATAATAAATCAAGCTGCTAATCAAAAACTTGCAGAGGTGGCTGATGTCCCCCTATCAGAAGATGAAAAAAATATAACCGCAAGTTTAATAGCAGGAAGTGGTATTCGTGTTAGACGAACACGATAATAATAAAATGTTCAAGCGCGTATCTGATCCCGCACTCGACATGGACGCACCAGTTCTCAAGGATGAATCTGTGCGCGATTATCAATATTATTCTTATGATGCACGACAACCAGATCAGCGTGGGCAAATCGAATTACAAATTCAGGATACAAGTAGATATTTCTTACCCGCGGAGGCATTTATCGAGGTCGAAGGTGAGATCCTAAGAGATAATAATGATCCATATGGCGATGGTGTTAGAGTTGGCTTTGTCAACAACGGTATCATGGCGTTGTTCGACAGCGCTACATATACCATCGACGGAAGAAATATTGAATCTATTCAGAAAGACGTCGATGTTGCCACGACGATACTTGGTCTTGCAAGATACAGCAACGATTACTCAAGATCAGCTGGTCCGTCAATGATGTTTGCCAAGATACTTCTGACTATCCTGACAACAGACAGCATCTTTCGGTACAAACACCGCGTGCTACTGCATCTGACCAACAACCAGTTGGAATGATAGCCCGACCCGCCGCTCAATATTTCAATATTGCAGAGTATTAATCCAGAATTCAGCTTAGGATTCACAGCACGTCAGTCAATGCTAACAGGTGTGCGTAGAAGATTTCCACTGTCACACATCTTTGGATTTTGCAGAAATATCAGAAAGGTTTTTTTCGGAGCGAAGCATACAGTTGTACTTGTAAGAAAAGCTACCGACAATGGTGCAATCTGTCGACCTGCTGGTAATGCTGGTAAAGTAATAATAACAAAACTTTCGTTGTGGATGCCAACAATGACTCCATCGCTGATTGAAGAAGAACGTCTGCTTTCTTTTATGAATCAAGGTGGTAAATCAACATTATCATGGTTGACAACAACTACAGATGCGGTATAAAGTAACATTGGCGGGTTATTCACATGGCAGATAGCATCACAATAGGGTGTCTCTGCACCGCGACATATATTTATTGCGTTCCAAAATGCTGCACGAGTAAACTCACAAACACACAGTACACTGATATTTGACCAGCTTGGCGTCACAGAAGTTTCGTTGAGGATAAATGGACATGAAGAACCTTCCGAGGATATATTACTGAATTTTGCTAACAATTATGTTGCACGTGCATATCATCGTTTGATGTCATTCATGGGAAGTGATCAAAATGTCGATACTGGTTTACAAATATCACAGCTAGATTTTATAACGCGGTATCCAATCTACTACTTTACACTGGAACACTTGGATTTGTTCAGACAATCTGTCGTTGAAATACATTTTCAAGGTCGCGTAAACAAAGGAGCAATTGACAATTACAGAGCCGTCGCAGTTATATTATCCGATAAAACAATGTTGCTTGAAGGTGTTGGTGGTCGCATGAAAGTCAGTGATGCTCCAGTAGAAAACACGTAAATGTTTTCCAAACATGTAATTAGATCGTTCATGATAATTATAAATGTCATATCATCATGTTATTGTCAGTCTGAATCCTGGTCAGATTAAAAAACATTCATCGGCGTCCAAAAATAACTGTGGAACATCAATAACACTCAAATACGGACAACTCGCGGGTGGATCGAATAAACTATCATTGACGGACCGTCAACTCACACACTTCAATGATGCCAAGCGGTCAAACACCGGTGTACGACTTAATCTCTCCGCAAGTTCCATCAGCGATATTGCCAAGACCGGTGGTATACTTCCACTTCTCGCGGATATTCCAGCATTAATTGCTGCGGCTGCACCCGCGGTTGCGAAAGCTGCTGCAATCGGTGCAGTTGGAACGGTCGCTGGAATGGCATTAAAGAAAGCAATAAAAAAGGAATAAAAACTTCCTAGAAAAGGGAAAGGTCTAAGACTGCCAGGAACTTCTCGTTCATGGTACGGAAAAAGTCTAAGACTTCCAGGGACACTTCGTTAAACGCAAAGCGTCTCCTTCCCATGTCCAATTTTGGTTTACTTGATGCTGCTGAGAGATTAAATATCAATCATTTCAGAAGCGTTTTTATGCGTGATCAATTACCAAAACAACCATATCGTTTTGAGACCGGTATCATTAATATCGATAGAAGTTCTGGTCCAAGTACTCATTGGGTTGCATATGCGATTGATCCAAGTGGAATTGTTTATTTCTATTCGTATGGACCGGTACCACCGAAAGAAGTTTTTAAATATGTCGACAACGGTGACAAAGTCACTGTCAACACTCCCGTATGGTATTCAACATTACCAACATAAAAAAATAATCGATCCACCAATATGTGGCCGTGAATCACTCGCTGTACTCGATGCTACTTCAAAATCAGCGATTTCATCGCCAACGACACCACCTCATAAAGTTGTAAGTGATTATACGAGTTCTGTTTCAAATAATCGCTAATCGTATAATGGTTGATATTTATGGAAGATCCTCTATCAAAGACAAGAAGAAAGAAGATATCGATTTATCGCAATTTGCTACAAAAGATGAACTCGCCGATATCATGAATCTTTCCGGGGTTGGCCGAGACGAAGTAGTTGTTTTTCAGGATAAATACGACGTTCTAAAAACGAGTAACATTAATGGATCGACAAAATTCGTAGAGTTCTCGGTACTACCACGGATAATATTCCAGTTTTTACTGACGGTGGTAGAATCAGAGACTCAAATATACCATTTATAACTATCAGAGATGAAATTAATAAAAGCGTTGCTGATTGTTTAAAATCCACCGGTGATACAATGATAGGTACCCTCAACATGAACGGAAATAAAATCGTTGTTTTAAGAGAACCAACAGGTGATGAAATGCCGCAACAAAGAAATATGTGGATGATAAAGATATGTCCATCGATGACAAATTAAATACACTACGAGCCGAGTATGACGTTCACGTAAATATGTTGATAAATACTAGTAGAAATTTTCAAAAACTTAATAAAATCGCAGATGATTTCTTTGGAAGTCCAATGTTGTCGATGCAAAACTCTCTGAAATTAACATAAAACTAGAAGAGATTGTCAGTGGAATTCCTAATATCATTCAAAAAACTAATCTGATTAAAACTCCTCACGCAGCGACCAATGTCGCCGTCATCAATATCGTATACACAGTATCATCAGGATCATCAACATGGTCACAGCAAAATAACACTATCAAACATACTGCGAAGGTTACTGGTGTGTACAGACTGTCTGTGTTCAGCGCTGTAAAATTCAGGATATTTACTACGTATCCATGGCGTCATTCGACTGATAATTTTTCTGGAACCGTGTCTATTGTATTAAATAAAGATGTCGAAGAAATATTTATATTGAAACCATCTGATAAAAAAAAAATAACCGCAGCATCTTACTGGTGGTGTCTGGAATTTGTCGCTGAAACATCTCAATTGATTGCTTAATTCAACATCGTCATTAAATATAATGACTTCACCAATGACGAAGTCATCACCAACATCGATGGCTTTGCCATTGTCACCAACGTCAGATCTGAACATCGTAAACAAATTCAGATACGAGTAAGCGTGTTTGTTACAGACCCAACTAAAAAACATCATTGACGAGTACACAATAAAAATAAAAAAATACCGTAGACGCATCGTTGTTACTGATATAATTGTTTATTCTGCATCTGCGATCGTCGCTGGAACAGCAACTATAATGGGATCATTGTCAGCCACATATATAATAACACCAATAATGGGAGTTTTCGTCGCAGTTATAACCGGTTTTGCTGGTATTCTTAATATAATTGCAAAAAAGATATCTACGTGTGCGGCTGACAAATTACATGAATATCAAATGTTGCTATCGGCGGCAACACACGCATACGCCAAATTATCATCACTGATATCATCAGGTCTCAATGATGGAGTAATATCAGATCAAGAATTCGCAGAAATGATTATGGTTTACTATGACGATGGCAGAGCCATTGATAAAGTCAATTTACGTCCTGATTTAAAATCAAGTAAATAATAATAACAACAATCGCAACGCCATCGTCGACACCGCAAGAACTCCTCCAACAAATCGTCGCTAATACAACACCGTCAACAACTACGATGATATCAACGAGTTCAACTAATCTTGAATTCGATACTGTTTTTCCTACGGCAATTCCAGCGAAAGAATCGCATTAGCACAATTGCGAGTATATCACAGTTGGCCAAATATAAGGTCAAAGTCATTCGGTGGGTTACTCGCAAATAACTCGTTAGTTTTGTCTTATAAAAATAAACCTGATGGAACTCCAGATTGGCAAGTTGTAGGTATTCCTACGGGCGGTTATCAAATAGAACAGATCAACGATGAATTCCAACGTAGGATTAAATCTATAACAGGGCGAGAATCTAAAATCGCTATTACTGTTCATGAACCAACATTATCAGCCGCGATAGAAATATCAACGCCGGATTACTCCGTTGATATATATCAATCATCGATCAGAACTGTATTAGGATGGTCAGAAGTTCCACCGGTTTATCAAGGACCTCCAGAACCTAAACGAGCTGATTATGTTTCGGATAAAAGAACATGTTTAAAATTTCCAATATATCGAAGAGGATTTCCATGTATGAGAGGATTTACGGCGAGTACAGTAAAAACTTTCACCGCATCTACCGGTGAAAAACTTCCTGAATTCACTACTCCAATTTTCATTCTTGACAGCGATAAAAATGGGGTTCTCAACGATGATATTTATAATTTTTATTCTAATAATATTAAATCCGAACACAAGCGAGATAGCGATAACCTGCGAAATTTCTTTTAGAGTATAATACAATATTATAATGATGATATAAAGCAACAGATCATTGAAACTATGCAACATTTAAACCAGGTTGCATCAGACCTTGAATATTTAAATAAAATCATCGTCGAAACAGTGATTACCAAAAGTGTAATTACTCCACCCGTTTATCCATACCAAAAAATAAATCAAACACAATTATTTCTCAATCATTTTAAAATAACCGAAGAACAATTACTAACATTTGTAATGCCGGATTATAACTCTGATATTTTAAGAAAATCAGTTATTGATATAATCGGTGAATACTCTCCAAAGATCGCGGACGCTTGGAGAAAAATATCTCCACCAGCGAATATTCTCCGACATAACAATGATCCCCACGCTGGAGGTCGTCATGTATCACCATGTGTTGTAAACATCACATCGACGATCGCAGTTAATTTCGTGTGTGACACCATCAATGGAAGTTATCTCGTAGACGTTGAAAAATCCACTCTGGCACAACAAGGATATATTTTATCCTTGTTTACCCCCGAAGTACCCCCCCCCCCGTGGTTTTAATTGTGTCCGTACCCGTTAATCTGGTTTATCTGCGATGTCATAATCCACTATTGTCACGGATACATTTTAGACTTACTGACCAGGCCGGACACTTGCTTTATCTACGTCAGGAAGTTCTGGCAATAAGTTTGTATGTACGCTCATAGAACTCCAAGATCGTCAACGAATTAAAATTACACGAATAAATATAATCGATGATGCAATCATCGACGAAATCATCGGGAATAATTGCAGAGATAGAAGAACCAAACCATACACAACAATTGATGGTGTGTTATTATTGTCTAAACAAAATTCGTAAAAAGATTATCGATGATGTGATCGATGTGGCAAAAAATTCTGAATTAAAAAAAATAAATCTGAATTTGAATCAGAACAGAATCTGAATCTGAATCTGAATCAGAATAAATATTATAATCATGAATCAGAATAAATATTATTATCAGAATCTGAATCTGAATAAATATTATAATCTGTTTCTGCATGTTATAATCAGAATAAATACTATTAATTGGAATCTGAATCAGAATAAAAAATAAAAATAAAAACAAATGTCAGAATATAATCTGAATCTGAAAAAAAGAATAAAAAATAATATAATATATCAGATGTTACGACCCTGTAGTCAAATTACATATGTGTTAAAATTTAAATTCTTCTAATTTGTTTCATTTTTATTTTATTTTAATACCACTAAATGTTATTGTTATTATTATTATTATTATGGTGATGATTATGTTAGCAAGGTCTAATAGTTTGTTAGAAACATCATATTTATTTAAAACGTAAATGTGACTCGTGTAAGAACGATTTTTGCATGACGGGTTTTTCGTATCAAGTAAACAGCGAGAAAGAGTTATGTAAATGATTGGCTGTGACCACGTTATTTCAAAATAATACTTGTTTACGCATTGTAGTGATTTCGAAATCACACGTGGGCTTCATGCGTGTGTACATGTAATGACGCATTAGCTTGTTTTAAATGCTGAGTTACCTGTAAGAAAAGTCTAGTCGTAGTAAGAGTCGTAATCGTAGTCAGTCGTGGTTCAGAGTCACATCATAACATCTTACAGAGTTTATAATACCTTAAGAAAGATATTTCTGTGCTGGAAAGAGTTGCGCATTCGTACGAGGAACAACATGTGTGTTGTTAGTGGTGGTAGCTGTATTTCATCTGCTTTCTAAATAATTATTTTCCTTGGAGAACAACACTACTGGCTTTGGACAAAGACATTTGATGAAATTATTTCTAAATCGGAACAGAACAATACAAATTGTGCTTTACAGTGAAAATTCTGGACATTTTGTGTTAGCCTTCGTCTGACGTCATCATCCGCCATCTTGGAACGGAACTGAGATTCAGACTGTATCAATTTAGAACTGTTTATTCACAGGACTTATGTGTTTTCACAAATTTAGAATATATTTTTGGATCTTCTTCGTAAATCGTAAGTCTTGTTTCGCCTATTTACCTTTTCACCGTGTTTTCTAGGGAAATAAATTATTTTTGTTACAATTTACAAAGCTTGTTGTCTTCACTCTTTCTTTGTGTTACTTTGAACGAGCCGATACGTAACATAAAAAAATTGGGGGCTCGTCCGGGATTGATCTATGAAATTAGCTGATATTTGAAATTGGCTAAAAATTGAAATTCCCCTAGTTCAAATCCCATTTTATTTGAAATCTTAGTGAAAACAACAGGCTTTCTTTAAGAATGTCAAAAGTGGAGAGTTTTCTTTCTAACCCAACTCAAGAACAGTTGGATAGTCTGAAGAAGGATGAGTTGCTTGAACTTGCCAGAAAGTACGATCTTTCTGAAGCTAAAGCTTCCTTGACAAAGCAAGAAATCAAAAAGATTTTAATTCATTATTTGGTAGGACAGAATGTTTTTGACCAAAGTGTTTTGGCATCTGTCAGTAAGTCCATGACAGACACTGACAGTAAGAAATTAGAACTAAAAATAAAAAAAAATGGAAATAGAGTTAAGGAAGCTCGAGCTTCAGAATCAGAAAGAACAAATGAGATTACAATCTGAAAGGGAGGAGAGAGAAAGACAAATGCAATTAGAAGAAAGGGAAAAAGAAAGGCAAATAGAATTACAAAAGGAACAAAGACAAATAGAAGAAAGGGAAAAACAAAGACAAATAGAAGAAAGGGAAAAAGAAAGGCAAATGGAATTACAAAAGGAACAAATGCAATTTGAAGAAAGGGAGAGAGAGACAGATGCAAAAAGAGAAGGATGAAAAAGATAAAGAATTTCAACTTAGAATGAAAGAGTTGGAGCTGGCAAGTGACAGGCACGATTCCACTTCTCGTGCAAATTCAAATTTTAACATTTTAGGAAAGGTCAAGTTAGTTCCCCCTTTTAGTGAAAAGGAAGTAGACAAATATTTTATTCTTTTTGAAAAAGTTGCTGAGAATTCGAAATGGCCAAGAGAGTATTGGACTCAATTATTGCAGAGTGTACTTTATGGCAAGGCCAGAGATATCTATATATCTCTGTCAGTACAACAAAGTTCTGATTACGATTTGGTTAAGAAATGCATCTTGAAGGGTTATGCATTAGTCCCTGAGGCTTATCGGCAAAAGTTCAGAAACTATAGGAAAGATGCTAAACAAACTTATGTTGAATTTGCTAGAGAAAAAGAACAGTTATTCAAAAGATGGTGCTTAGCCAAGAAAATCGAACATGATTTTGAAAGTCTTGAACAATTAATATTACTTGAAGAGTTCAAGAACTGTGTCCATAGTGACATTAAGAATCATCTTGAAGAGCATAAGTTTGAAACCTTGGAAAAAGCTGCTATTGCTGCTGATGAGTATTCCTTAAATCATAAAGTTCCTGCTGTAAGCAAATCTTTCACTCAGCAGTCTACTGATAGAAAGGTGTTTCAACCAAATACGACTCTCAGTAAAACTCAATCTGGCACAAATTCTAAAAATCAAGCCTCTGAGAGACTTGATTCAAAATCCTTGTCTATTCCTACGTGTACCTATTGTAAGAAAAAGGACACGTCATTTCTGATTGCTTCAAATTGAAATATAGGCATCAGAATCAAGATAGACCTATCCCAAATGCTCTTATTGCTAAGAGGTCAAGGTCACGGTCATGTATTGAAAACAATACATTTGTTGGGTTTGAAAAACCTCAGTCTGATTGTGTCGTGGAGAATTTTGAACCATTCATGTCGAAGGGTTCTATATCACTCTTGGGTGATTTGGCCAATCCTATCCCTATCAAAATTTTAAGGGATACAGGCGCTTCTCAGAGTCTTTTAGTTTCAGGCATTTTGCCTTCTTCTGAGAAGACCTGTTCTAATGAGTGTTCCCATTCAGGGAGTAGAGTGCGGCTTTGTTAATGTTCCTCTCCATTCTGTTAATTTGTCATCAGACTTAGTTTCAGGACCTGTGACAGTCGGTGTAGTGTCTACTTTACCCGTTGAGGGCATTCATTTGTTGCTAGGCAATGACTTAGCTGGAGACAAGGTTGTGGTTAATTCACTTGTAACTGACAAACCTTCTTTGGATCAGAAAGTTGATCCTGTTGAAAAAGAAATCCCTGATTTATTCCCAGCTTGTGCAGTTACCAGAGCTATGGCAAAGAAAGCTCTTGAGAATGATTTTGATAAGGAATGTATTCCTTCAGCTGACACATGTATTGGTCAGGCTTTTGATGAGGTCACTTTCACTTCTAATTTGGATCAGTCGAAAGGTATTGATCATAGTGATCCTCTTTTGATTACTCATTCTCTTTTATCTGATCAGGGTGACAAACGACAATCACTCGTCGTCGAACAGGAGAAAGATCCTGAGATCTCCTGTTTGTTTCAGAGGGCCGTTAGTGAAAAAGAAACAAATGAAGTACCTGTCTGTTACTTCATTAAAAATGGAGTCCTTATGAGAAAATGGAGACCTCCCGAGGTACCTGCTAGTGACGAATGGTCAGTAAAATATCAGATTGTGGTTCCAAAACCTTACAGACAGGAAATACTTAGTTTGGCCCATGAAACTCCTATGGCTGGTCATTTAGGGATAAATAAAACGTATCACAAGATCTTGACTCACTTCTATTGGCCAAAAATCAAAGTAATGTTTGTAAATTTTGTAGATCTTGTCATACTTGTCAAATTGTAGGAAAACCAAATCAAAAGATACCTAAAGCTCATCTGCAACCAATTCCTGCATTTGACGAACCATTCAGTAGAATCATGGTAGATTGTGTTGGTCCCTTACCAAAGACCAAGTCAGGCACCAATATTTGTTGACCATAATGTGTGCGTCAACAAGATTCCCAGAGGCAATTCCTTTGAGGAATATTAAAACCAAAAATATAGTAAAGGCTTTGATAAAGTTCTTTACTCAATTTGACCTTCCCAAATTTGTCCAATCGGATCAAGGGTCAAATTTCATGTCTGGAATTTTCCAGCAATCCATGCATGAATTGGGCATTCAACAGTTCAAATCATCTGCCTATCATCCTGAGAGCCAAGGGGCTTTGGAACGATTTCACCAAACTCTGAAAAACATGATGAAATCATATTGTTTGGACACAGGTAAAGACTGGGATGAAGGCATTCATTTACTTTTGTTTGCAGTTAGAGAGTCCGTTCAGGAATCTCTAGTGTTCAGTCCTTTTGAACTGGTATTTGGACATACTGTGCGTGGACCTTTAAAGTTATTGAAAGAGAAACTTCTTTAAAATAAAGAAACAGAACTTAATCTTCTTGATTATGTCTCTGATTTCAAGTATAAATTGTCAAAGGCTTGTGAGGTCGCAAGAGCAAATTTGCACTCTACGCAATCAAAGATGAAGTTAAGATATGATAAAAATGCAAGGGATAGGAGTTTTCAATCTGGCGATAGAGTCCTGGCTCTCTTGCCCATTCCACAAAATCCTCTTCAGGCAAACTATTATGGTCCATACACGGTTGAAAAGAAAATAAGTGATTTAAATTACATTATAAATACTCCTGATAGACGAAAACCAAAGCAACTGTGCCACATCAATATGTTAAAGGAGTATGTTGAAAGAAATAGCCAGGTAAATCATGCAATTAATTTAGTTGTACCTGTCCCACCATCTGAGGATTTGAATGAAGGAATTCAGTTGGATTCTACTAATCTTGTAACAACAAGTCTTCGGAATTCGGAAGTTATGGAAAATCTAGACCAGAAACTTTCTCATTTACAAAATCAAGAAAAAAGTGAACTTAAACAATTATTGTCAGAATATGAACACTTGTTTCTAGACATTCCTACAAGGACAAACAAAATTTTTCACGACGTTGAAATAGTAGATTCAAAACCCATGAAACAACACCCATACAGGATGAATCCTTTTAAACAGGAATACATGAAAAAAGAGATTCAGTATTTACTGGAAAATGATTTTATAGAGCCCAGTAAGAGTGATTGGAGTACACCGTGCATTCTTGTTCCGAAACCGGATAAAACTTTTCCGAATGTGTACGGATTATAGAAAGGTGAACAGTGTGACTAAAACAGACTCATTTCCATTGCCAAGAATCGACGATTGTATCGACAAAATTGGAAATGCCAAATACGTCACTAAATTCGACCTTCTGAAGGGTTTTTGGCAAATTCCACTAACGGAAAGAGCGAAAGAAATTTCGGCATTTGTGACTCCAGATAGACTCTACCAGTATAAAGTAATGCCATTTTGGATGATGGGTTCTCCAAGTACTTTTCAACGCCTTATGAATATGATTACTTCTGGTCTAGACAATTGTGATGCCTATATTGATGATGTCATCATCTACAACAACACCTGGAAAGAACATCTAGCCGCGATTCGGAAGTTCCTCGACAGACTCACAGATGCAAATTTGACTATTAATTTATCTAAAAGTGAGTTCTGCCGTGCTTGTGTTACATTTCTAGGACATATTGTGGGACATGGTCAAATTAAACCTATAGATGCTAAGGTCAAGGCTATTTCTGAATTTCCTGTGCCTGTTAGTAAAAAACAGCTGATGCGATTTTTGTATGGCTGGGTACTATCGCAAATTTTGTTCTAATTTTTCTGATATTGCTGAACCTCTGACAAACTTGTTGAGAAAGAAAAACAAGTTTCTTTGGACTGGAAAATGTCAAGAGGCTTTCGATAGATTAAAAGCCATACTTAAAAGTGCACCAGTTTTAACAGCTCCAGATTTCAGTCAACCTTTCAAACTGTCTGTGGATGCAAGTGATGTTGGGGTTGGAGCAGTTTTGCTTCAAGATGATAAAAATGGTGTTGAACACCCAGTGTGTTACTTCTCTAAGAAATTAAATAAACACCAAAGAAACTACTTAACAATCGAGAAGGAATGCTTGGCTTTAATGCTAGCATTACAGCATTTTGAAGTTTATGTTAGCTCGGCTCCTTCTCCGGTTGTGTTTAGTAATCACAACCCCCTTACTTTCATCAGCAGAATGAAAAATAAAAATCAAAGACTGTTGAGATGGAGTTTTTTTGTTGCAAGAGTACAATCTTGACATCAGGCACATTAAAGGAACAGATAATTTAATTGCAGATGCACTTTCCCGTGTATAGAATGTCATTTTCATATACACCTTTCTGTAGATTCATAAGAGTTCTTCTTATGTAAATGTTTTTTTTACCTCATGTATAATTTACATCTGGTGAAAAAGAAAGCTTTATTACATAAATCCTTCTTTTTTCTTTATGGGGGAAAGTGTTACGACCCTGTAGTCAAATTACATATGTGTTAAAATTTAAATTCTTCTAATTTGTTTCATTTTTATTTTATTTTAATACCACTAAATGTTACTATTATTATTATGGTGATGATTATGTTAGCAAGGTCTAATAGTTTGTTAGAAACATCATATTTATTTAAAACGTAAATGTGACTCGTGTAAGCACGATTTTTGCATGACGGTTTTTCGTATCAAGTAAACAGTGAGAAAGAGCTATGTAAATGATTGGCTGTGACCACGTTATTTCAAAATAATACTTGTTTACGCATTGTAGTGATTTCGAAATCACACGTGTCTTTCATGCGTGTGTACATGTAATGACGCATTAGCTTGTTTTAAATATTCAGTTACCTGTAAGAAATGTTTAGTCAGGGTCAGAGTCGTAATCGTAGTCAGTCGTGGTTCAGAGTCACATCATAACATCTTACAGAGTTTATATTACCTTAAGAAAGGTATTTCTGTGCTGGAAAGAGTTGCGCATTCGTACGAGGAACAACATGTGCGTTGTTAGTGGTGGTAGCTGTATTTCATCTACTTTCTAAATAATTATTTTCCCTGGAGAACAACACTACTGGCTTTGGACAAAGACATTTGATGAAATTATTTCTAAATCGGAACAGAACAATACAAATTGTGCTTTACAGTGAAAATTCTGGACATTCTGTGTTAGCCTTCGTCTGACGTCATCATCCGCCATCTTGGAACGGAACTGAGATTCAGACTATATCAATTAGAACTGTTTATTCACAGGACTTATGTGTTTTCACAAATTTAGAACAATTTTTTGGATCTTCTTCGTAAATCGTAAGTCTTGTTTCACATATTTACCTTTTCTCCGTGTTTTCTAGGGAAATAAATTATTTTTGTTAAAATTTACAAAGCTTGTTGTCTTCACTCTTTCTTTGTGTTACTTTGAACGAGCCGATACGTAACAATAATTATTACCACAAATTTTCACCTCTGATTTATCTTTTTCCATATGGGGCTTGTTTCCTGTTATTCCACGTGTATGTATGTATGTATGTATGTATGTATGTATGTATGTATGTATATATATATATATATATATATATATATATATATATATATATATATATATATATATATATATATATATATATATATATATATACACACACCATTACTTTCACTAGGTAAGTGCTTATAGAATGATATGTACTATATAGTAAGTAAGTGAAAACAGGTCCAAATACATATCTAAAGAGATATTCTTACGGTTATAACTAATTAGATTCTAGAATTTGTAAATATCATTGTTGACGCAACGTTCGACATTCCTTTTCTATTTCTAATGTTTTTCATTGAAGTGTTGCAGGATACATACAAACATATCTACCTACCTACACACACACACACACACACACACACACACACACACAGAGACAGACAGACATGCGTATATACACACACATGTATACACACATTGATATGATATATAGTAACATACATATATAACAATTAAATGAAAAATTACCGGAATAAACATGTACAATTAATTATTGATTATCAGAACCCGTTGATTGACATGGATTTCATCCGGAAAAGTGATAGCCCAGATGGTTAATATTTTGGTCAAAAGGTGGTTGACAGTCATTTTATGTGTGACCTTGAGAACACAAGTGTCAATGTAAAATTGGTTGAGATGGATTGTGTTCACATATGTGCCTATTTCTTAGCCCAAATTAATCTTTTTTCCAGATGATGCCTAGGTACATTCTGGCCTAGGACAAAAATATATTCTGTGGTGTAGTATGGCCTAGGCTAAATTATATCCTCATATATATGGACTCGGGTAACAATGATTACTTCCGGTTCAGTACCCAAGAATGTAATCTCAGTCTATTTCAAGAGCATTGTTTACCTTTCATTTCGGTGGTGATACGCGAGTTAGGTTTAGGAATTCGTGGTATTGATACAAAGGTAATTGTTTACTCTTAGAATGTGAGCATTATGGTGTGGTTATCTGCGTGATGTTGGCGACAGTGTGCGTAATGTTGGCGACAGTGCGCAATGAGTATTGTGATACTGAGGGTGATCCGGAAGTGAAATCTGTGACCAACTGCACGTTAGTTTCTTTAGTCCAGCCTCACAAAAAATGCCACATAACCTATGATAAGAACTTCACCGTGCGTTCATCTATGAAAGTAATTTAGATTAACATATAATTTATTGGAATTAATACACAGTAAACAGTTCAATACAGAGAAACAAATGTGGAAACTATATTAAAAAATAACTGAATATAGTCCCATTTCTCACCCATGCGACAGAGAAATCTACTTGTTTTGCTAACGTTACTTTTTATATCTCAGTCTGGTTATCTCAGACCTGTCGACCATGGTGTACGCGAGCTAGGAACTACTTTAAGAACAAAAAAAAAAAAACAACCTTGATGTCTTATGCTGTGCCTGATGGAGTTATATACGATCCAACAACAACAGATATATAACAAAAAGAAATTCACTCATAAAGCAATTAAAGTCTCTCCAATTTTGATAACACTTTGTAAAACACACACACACACACACACAAGTCGAGCTGATAGAGCTCCAGACACACACAGACAATACACATCACTGGCCACACAAAACCAAACTCTCTCAAGTGCTACTGCAAAGCCGGCAAAAATCAGAAATGTGTTATACCAAACTGGTTTCTTATAACTTTGTCGAACACCCAAAATCTGTCCCAGTTCAATCAAATATAAAAATGCGATTGCAAATTAAAACTCCTGCACTTCTTAGCCAGAGTGACTCATTCATCAGTCCAAATGATATTCTACAAAATGACTTCCATGTAGCGTATCATTGCACAAGTGATAGCAACAACACTTGCCAAATTCCCAGACAGAAAATATATATTTCCAAGAAAGTCAAGAATGAGAAATTTCCTGATGTCACTACATGCTTCGTTAGAACTGTACCCAATAAACATATTGTACTGCAGAGTATCGTACCGTTGCCTACGATAGAACGTTTTCCAAATTAGAACTGATGAAAGTTAAAACTTTACCTTAGAAAAAGATATTAATTATTTATTTTCAGTTTCATATGCCATCCATCGATTAAATGTGATAATGCAGTAATAATACCAATGGTTTTATGTTTATATTTTCTCATGCGTAGAACTTGTGTACGACAGGTCACCCCATTTCCCTCATTAAGATTTTCATCTTAATACACAGTATTAACAAAACCACATGGCTCGAGATGCTCATTGCCTAATACTTCCAACACAATAATAATAACTTTTTTTCTTGATTTTGTTTTCCTTTTCTAAGATCGGCATATATGGCTAAATTCCACTTAGATAATTATTCAGATTTTCATGAAAGAATACTACACTTGCATAAAGTGAGAAGTAATAACAGTACCTGATGAATACTGTTTTGAATTTGCTAACCAAATTTAAAGGGCACAGGGTTATTTTAATTTAGTTGGAAAAAATTGGGTGAGAAAAACAAACTGTTTGTACCAAGAGAAGGAAATCCCAGTCGCGGGGGTTACATTATTGGTCTCCCTACTCGACATAGCGTCGTGGGAAGACTAATAATATAACCCCTTGACTGGGATTTCCATGTCTAGGTCCAAACCCAACATAGATTCTATTCACTTCAGACTCCTCTCTCCATAGCCAGATTATACCACAAGCTTCTTGTCTCTTATAAATAACGTCTTCTGTTTAATAACACTAATCATGTTAGGCTTTTAATATTGTATTTGATCAAAAGTATACCTTGCAAACAACTCATTGATAGTTTCAAGTATCTGAACGGTTTTTTGTTGAATAAGTTTTAACGTGAACTTCTCTACTTGCTCAAATACAAAACATCAAAATACGAGACTAAAAATAATAAAAAGATTTTTTATAAACGACCTAACAACGCCATAAAAGTACATGGTTTTAATTTTCTTATTTGTCAAAAAGGTTTGATGATATTTTCAAATCATTTATGCACACGTAAATATTCGTGCTTGCGTGCGTTTATGGGCAACTGATCATGAAATCATGTGTACAATCTCTCTGCTAAGCACTGATGTTGTTGTACTCATAAAATTGGAAGATTATATGGACTGGCTCAAATACCCTGCTTCATTATGGAAGATAATATAGACTGGCTCACATACCCATCTTCATCGTGAAAGATTCTATGGACTAGCTCACATACCTAGCTTCATCATGAAAGATTCTATGGACTAGCTCACATACCCAGCTTCATCGTGAAAGATTCTGTGGACTGACTCACATGCCCAGCTTCATCGTGAAAGATTCTCTGGACTAGCTCACATACCTAGCTTCATCGTGAAAGATTCTATGGACTGGCTCACATACCAAGCTTAATCACGAAAGATTCTCTGGACTAGCTCACATACCCAGCTTCATCGTGAAAGATTCTATGGACTAGCTCACATACCCAAATTCGTCACGAAAGATCCCATAGACTGACTCACATACCCAGCTTCATCATGAAAGATCCCATGGACTGGCTCACACACCAAGCTTCATCACGGAAGATTCCATTTACTGGCTCACATACCCTGATTCATTAGATCATGTGGCTATATATCTTGAGCAACAAAATTAATGTAGTTATCAGTGTTTATAAGTTATGAATATTCACTATACTCCGGGATGTAATATGGACAATGTCAAAGTATAACCTATGTCTAATCTGGCCAAACCTAGATTATGACTAGGTATGAACTGTTTGCAGGAGGAGTTTGGATGGGAGGTGATTAGTTTTAGCACCCGTTAACTCACCACTGTTCCTTGATAGTTAGTTACTTAGGCTTGAAGTAAAGAATGCCTTTGATTTGACGATTGTTATGTATATTTATTTTGCATTCTCAGTAAGGTTTTGTTTTTATTCATTATATGCTATGGGCTATGTAAAATTGAATCTGACATTGTCCAAATCAAGTTCTTTGTCCATCTGACCAGAATCATTGATTTTTTTTTTAAATTTCTGTAAACAAATAATACATAGATAATATTTTCTCTTTCAAAGTCTGATTAATATTAGGATCATTAGCAAAGGAAGTAAGCACATTTATCTTGGTCGGTATCATTGTGTTTATCAGTTCTTTATAATAATTTTAGTAACAGACCTTCTAATTAGAATTAAGATTTATTTCTAGAAATTAACTTTTGTCTCTCATCCAGGTTATTCTTTTGTGTCTTATTATTTTTATTTTTATATCATCTTGTTTACTGGAAAAAGTTATTTATTCCTGCAGAAATAATTTATATTGCTTATTCAGATTTTGATTTAGGTGAAATTTTTTCTTATTCTCTGGAAATACAATGAACTCTATTATATTCTTGGAAAGAGACAGTAACTGGAAATTATAGTGAATTCAAACAAGGAAACCTTGGATTATCTTACTGAGATTCAACAAAAGATTGACGGCACATTATTACAATTCAGCTCAATGGTACATGAGTACATTAGAGACTACAGGCAAATCAACATCTTCAGCGTTGGAAATTATTTCGAATACCACTAAAGCTATTCATCAGGATTTGTGTTAGTAATTCTAGGATTGTTTGGGATTTAATTCGCAATACCGGAAGCTTGTTTTTTTTTAAATTTTCACTTTGTATTCCGGGGAAGTATATTATTTATATAATTTTACAAAACTTCATGGTTTTCACTCTTTTCTTTTACTTATTTTAAGAACATAGAGTCGTAATACCGTTAAGACTCTTCAGTTCTGCTTGATTAGCAAAGGATTTCTATATGACTTGTAAGATACTGTCATATCAGCACTCAGGTACCCACAATCGGGTGTAAAAAAAAAACAAACAACTTTTATCTTTATATCTCTCTTTCTCTTCTAAGTGTAGTTTTAGTTTTGTTGAAATTGATAACTTGGCTACTGCAAATACCATTTTTGTTATAATTACACGAGCTTGTATTTGATTGCCTTTTTGTTTATTGTTGCTGTTTTGATTTGGCACAAAAAAATAGGTAAATTAGTTTACTTTAATTTATTGATACATGCA